>JAMPIV010003971.1:0-298768 GCA_024509875.1 Oreohelix idahoensis | reverse complement strand
TGCTACAGAAAAAAGCTAGAAGAGATTTCTCTACAGCCTTGGACCATGTAACTGGAACATTCTTCCTCCTTAATGTATCGAGTCGTGCAGCCAGCTGAGAAAACTTTACAACCGATATGTGGTTACAGTTTTTCTCATCTAAAAACGACCATAATCAAGTCTAGTCTCTAATAAGCCTGTCAGTTCTACAATCCACCCAGCAAATGCTTGCTCCACTTCGTATGTGACTGCCAGAACTTGTGCCATGCTATGGTTAGAAAGTGAGTGCATGAAATGCATAGCGAAATACAGCCTAAATATGAAAAATCTTGCAATTCATCTGTTACAAGTAGTTTCTGTAACAACTTGTATAATGATGTGCCAAACCAGAAAGAAAATAAATGCACCAAAGTTTCTTTTGCTTCTCATCTCAAAGACCATGGGCGTCAAAATGATGTCATAAACATCTGAAACACTGTTGCTGTATCGAATTCTGGAAATGATGGAATTTTGTACTGAAGGGCTAGCATAGATTCTGGCACTACACAACTTGCATTGAGTATGATCAAATCTGTTAAATGTTCCTGCTGTTTGTCCATCTTTTCTAGAAATAATTTCAAGACCTGGGTCATTGCAGGCTTTTGTGCTGACTACATTTCTTACATGTTTCATGACTTCTGACATAGGTAATCTGCCACTTCATTGAAAAATGAAGTGTCACAATAATGCTGAACTATTTCAATCTGTACCACTATCAGTGTTGTTAAGACAATGGACATACAGGTTAGGGCATCACCAACCTGTAAAATACAAGTCAATGCATCAACAATCTGAGAAATACAGGTCAATGCATCAACAATCTGAGAAATACAAGTCAATGCATCAACAATCTGAGAAATACAGGTTAACTCATTCTAACCCAGGCAGCTTTCTGGTTTTACCCATCCCCCAAAATGGAGGCATGTTTTTTTTTCTA
Source organism: Oreohelix idahoensis (assembly GCA_024509875.1). Classification (NCBI taxonomy): domain Eukaryota; kingdom Metazoa; phylum Mollusca; class Gastropoda; order Stylommatophora; family Oreohelicidae; genus Oreohelix; species Oreohelix idahoensis. Next base: position 297,813 of record JAMPIV010003971.1, on the reverse strand, counting down.
CAAGTGATGTAAAAACAGACCGTAGACATTTATATTAATTCGGCAGATATATGTATTATGCATCAAACTTTAGAAAAACTGGCTGAAGAATGTTGTGAAACAATGTTGAGTTCTTATGAGATGTAATGATTGTTTGTTATGTCTTGCAAAGCATAGACACTATAAAAAAATCAAAAACAATAAAATTATCAAAATTATGCACTTACACATAAATATTTCAACTCTACTTAATTCCTTGGTGGTAAAAATAACTAGGAATAAAAACGTATATCCAGTTGAAAATTAATCCAAGATGTTTGATCCCAAATAAATGAAAATTCTAATTTTTATGATTGTTTTGTGTGTGAAGTCACATATTGCTGAACTGGAATCTCACTTACACAGTCCTATTCCCCGCAATTTAACTACTTTATTACTTAAAAATATAAAAGTTGTTAAACGTCCTTCTCGTAATCAAAAATAGGTAATTATTGCTATCAAAATCGCTAAAATTCATTTAGAAATAATCTATTGCAGTTGATCCGTTGATAGCTTATGTTTTCTGTGTATGCTGCTGCTGTACTTGTAAAAAAAAAAACTGCTTAATGATGTCATTAATTGATAAATGAATGCAAAAATTAAGCACCAGAATACTTATTTCGCTACCAGTTCAAAACACATGGTCCACAGGAAGTGTTTGCATGATTTGAACAAGCTATGGCCACTTATTTTCATATTTTTAGTTCAAATTCAAAATTCGTATCTAGCAGGCACATTATGCACCAGTGGGTAGATCTAAAAGGTAACTTGGCGCACCATATGGCTCATGGGAAAGAATGAGTTAAGGCATAAACAATGTGAGAAATACAGGTCAAGGCATCACTGAAATCTGAGAAATACAGGTCAATGCATCACCAATCAAAGAAATACAAGCCTAGGCATCAACAATCTGAGAAATACAGGTAAGACATCAGCAATCTGAGAAATACAAGTCTAGGCATCAACAATCTGAGAAATACAGGTCAAGGCATCAGCAATCTGAGAAATACAGGCCAAGGCATCACCAATCTGAGAAATACAGGTAAGACATCAGCAATCTGAGAAATACAAGTCTAGGCATCAACAATCTGAGAAATACAGGTCAAGGCATCAGCAATCTGAGAAATACAAGTCTAGGCATCAACAATCTGAGAAATACAGGTCAAAACATCAGCAATCTGAGAAATACAAGTCTAAGGCATCAGTAATCTGAGAAATATTGTTAACAATCTAAAAAAATATTTTAAACACACGCTTAGAATGCTCTATAAACTCAAAAATAATTTTTCACTGAGTTTATACCTTACAGTAAAAAAAATGTAACATCAAATTGACAAAAAGCATGGGGCTCTTAAGCGCTTATCATATCTTTTATCCATAAGTGTCTAATGAAGTATAAAGCAGAAGTTAATTTTATGCAGAATCAGTGCTCCACGCTTTTTGTCAATATGATGTTACATTTTTTGACTGCAAACTCCTTGAAAAATTATTTTTGGGTTTTTAGTGCATTAAAAGAGTGTTTAAAATATTTTTATTTTATTTTCTTCTTTTTAGTGTTAGAAAAATTATGACATACTAAAACAAACAATATTTTTACTTATTGTAAATCTGGTCTAAAATTTCTGAAGCGATCCATTTCTTTTAGAGCGTCAATATTACTTGGCTTTGTGCCTGTTAATTTGGTGCAATCAATTTCTTCAATTAGAAGGCCATCTAGAAATCGAACTCAACTTTCCCTTGATTCATAATTTTATTATTTGGATTGTTTCCCTTGATTTAGCTAGACACTTGTTTGAGTACTGCCCTATTTTACGCATAGAAAAAAATAAAGCACACCACGTACTCTTGAATTTTTAATTAACTTGATTATGGCCCCTGATTTGTTTACATTTCTTTACAAAAAAATTTCAATTATCATGTCATAATTACAATATTAAATTATTAAATAATTGACTGATTATTGTATTGTCATCAGGAATACACAACTATGCTAAGTTTCAGAGCTATTGCTCATCTGGAAGTGATTGAAAAATCGATTGCAAGATTTGAAAGTGACATATAAGTGAAGCTAAATAAAAGCGTGTAAAAAATACAGGTCAAGGCATCAACAATCTGAGAAATACAAGCCTAGGCATCACCAATTCGAGAAATACAGGTCAAGGCATCACCAATAAGAAATACAAGCCTAGGCATCAACAATCTGAGAAATACAGGTCAAAGCATCAGCAATCTGAGAAATATAGGTTAAGGCATCAACAATCTAAAAAATATAGGTTACGGCATCAACAGTCTGAGAAATACAGGTTAAGGCATCAACAATCTGAGAAATATCGGTTGAGGCATCAACAATCTGAGAAATATAGGTTAAGGCATCAACAATAACAGAAATATAGGTTAAGGCGTCAACAATCTGAGAAATATAGGTTAAGGCATTTTGTTTTTCTTAACCAGCGGCACTTGGGCCTTCGGCCCAATGACATGTCATTGCGAGGCTGGGGAGCCTGTGGACTTTCCTTCCAACCCGGTGAGGAGCCCCTCTCCTTCCCAACCATAGAGGGCTTATCTCAGGAGCCGGTCAGGTTATTCGGTCAAAATCCCGGTCGATGACACTCCTTCAAATGCCACGCCCTGGCTTGAACCTTGAACACCTGATTGCCAGTGCAATGTGGTAACCATTACACCAGCGTGGCTCCTGTGGTTAAGGCATCAACAATCTGAGAAATACAGGTTAAGGCATCAACAATCTGAGAAATACAGGTTAAAGCCTCTACAATCTGAAAAATTCAAGTGAAGACATGAACTATCAAAGAAATATAGGCTAAGGCAATAACAATGTAAAAAATACTGGTAAAGACATCAACAATCTAAGTAATACAGGTCAAAACACCAATCATTTGAGAAATTCTAGTCAAAGCATCAACAATCTGAAAAATGCAAGTCAAGACATCAACAATCTGAGAAATGCAGATCAAGGCATCAACAATCTAAGGAACACAAGTCAAGACATCAATTATCAAAGAAATACAAGTCCAGACATCTACAATCTGAGAATTACAAGTCAAGGCATCAACAATCCAAACATAATTAACAAATGATATGCATGCTTGATTCTGACATTCAAGGAGACTTGCAAGCCAACTTGCAGTCTCACATTAATTATGAATAGAATATTATTCTAGTCATAAAAGTCAATATTCATATTTAGTATATATACAAACACACACACAAACAATACATTTAAAAAAAAAAAAAAAAAAAAAAAAAAATTGGCAAATCATTAGATCTAAAAAACAGTCACAATGATCAAATTTGCACTTTCCAAATCATATTTCAAGTATGAAAATGCTTTATAGAGACCCCAATCACCACAGCAAAAGCCATATATTTTTAGAATTTCTTTTGTTAATGTTAATCAGAATCGACCTCACTGCACTCCGGGCAAACCCATAGGTGCTCAGTCTCCCTTAGAAAATGCCAAAGAGTATGAATGCTAATTGTACCTGTAGCACGCTGGTTGTACATACGACGGATGCATCCTCTCTCACGTCCATTTCTGCTAGTCCCACGTTATTTTTTTTGCACGGGTAGACTTATGAAACTGCACCTGTTTCGCTTTGTGGCTGGCTGGTGCCCCTAGTGATAACCGTGAGGTTACCCCACCTCTGTCACTGTGGACTTAACTTCCTTTCATGCCTGTGAGATTAACCCACTGCGCCACGTGCTAGTTTCAATGGAATTTCATGCAAGAAATCTACCATACATCCTCGTTGTGCGCCACGGATAATGGCCCCTCTTGGGGTCTGAACTAAACTGGCAGAGGATTTTGGAGTCAGTGGATCCCTAAAGATGTGGTGTGCAGAATTCACCGATGAGTGGTATGATTTTACCCCATCAAGGCCAGCTCCTTGACATGGAGATGGGGCTCAAGTACAGCCACCAGCAGCCGAAAAACCAAGACTGGCCAGGCCCTCCTACACTCGAGCAAGACCACAGTCTGCCCTAGCAAGTCAAGGTGCTGAAGGCGGAGGCAACCAGCCAAGAGGCGCACCACAGCAATCAGGACGCCATGCACACACGCAATGGAAATATGCCTATATCTACAAAACATTATGGCACTCGCCCTGTGACGGACACCCAGGCAGGTGCAGTGCCGGCTCTGCCTCAAAAGGGCCCAACCCTTACTACTGGAGGTCCTTCTCAGTTGCCTTATGGAGCCAGGAGGCATGAGAATAGAGCAACTGGCCAAACAAAGCAAAGACCACTTTAAAAAATGCACTGGAATGCTGAAGGCGTCAACAGTAAAAAAGACGGCTACAGCAAAAAATTAGAGCTCGAAAATATCTTGAATGAAGAGCAAGGAAATGTAGGCTGCTTGCAAGAAACCCACCTCAACCAAGACATAGCCTTCAAAATCAGAGGCTACCACCAATCTGATACCAATCCACTTACTAATCCGACCGAAAAGTCAGGCGAAAGGGTGGAATACTGACACTTGTGAGGAATAACATCAGTGCATGTCAGCTTGAAACATATATGGAGGGGGCGGAATACCAGATGCTTCATCTCAGGACAGAAAGTACAGAATTCCACCTTCTCAACTACTACTGTCCAAGCGACCGCCCACTGGCACTAGACACAATCCTAGGAAAAGAAAGACTGATTGTGTGCGGAGATTTCAACAGCCACTGACAGAGCTGGGGCTATGATCACATGGACAGGAGAGGTGAGGAGCTTGAAAACTGGCAGGATGACAATAGGCTTATCCTGATTAACCAGCCAATTGACCCACCAACTTTCTACTCGAGATCATGGCACACCACCTCTACACCAGACCTGGCATTCCACTCACCAGGCCTGGAGTGGAACATTACATGCGTTGTTGGGAAACAACTTGGAGGCAGCGACCACCAACCAGTCTTCCTAATTGTGGAAAATGAACTTGTCAAGGAGAGCAGCACTCTCTCTAGGTGGAACTACAAGGCAGACTGGACAACGTACTAGCATCGTACCAGTATACTGGCTAGATATCTGACAATAAGGTAGTCGATGAATTCAGCAGATGCATACTACAGACTACCAACGGGCTGATCACCCATTTGCCAGTCACTTCGATTACGGAAACAACAGCAAATGGATTGATTTGCCGTTGCCCTAAAGATGCCAATAGGCGTGATGGGAAACAATGGCAAAGAAAACCTATCTGCTGTTGCCCTAAGACGCCACTAGGCGTAATGGCCACTGACTGCTTTGACGGTCGGTGGCTAAGGACGGAAGAAGAAGAAGATACTACAGACTGGTCGTGAAACAATACCTAGAGGGGCTCGTAAGCACTACAAACCATATTGGAATAGTGAAGTAGAGCAACTGCACAACGACGTAGAAACATCTCGAAAGCAGGCAGAGACCAGCCCAAGCCAAGAACACCACAATAACTACCAGCATGCTAAGGCCAAATTTCAAAGGGCTAAGTTGCAGGCCAGGCGGAGAAGCTGGAAGGAGAAAACAGAGTCCTTGAACTTTGAAAGAGATACAAGGAGACTGTGGAAGGTGGTAAAACAACTTAACAACGAGGGTACAGGGAGAAACTCAAAGATTGCACTGTATAAAGATGGAAACATCCTCAGAGGAAAACAGGCAGCTGATCACTTTGCAGACTCCTTTGCTAAAGACAACAACATCGAAGTTAGCCCAGAGAAGCAACAGGAGATTCGTGAGAAACGACAAAACGCAGGACGAGATGGAACCATACCTGAAGTTATGGAGGCACTAATCACATTCAGAGAACTGGAGCTTGCAATATCAAAATTAAAAATGAGAAAGTCGCCAGGAGTTGATGGAGTGTCCAATGAAATGATTAAGAACTTGGAAACCGCAGCAAAAATAAAGCTGCTGCAGATCTTCAATATCTGTTGGAACTCGGGTAGAGTTCCACAGACCTGGAGGGAAGCAATCATGATACCACTCCCAAAACCAGGAAAAGACAGTTCCACAGCCTCCAGCTACAGACCAATCAGCCTTACAAGCTGTCTAAGCAAAACAATGGAACGTATCATCAACCTCAGGCTACAGTGGTACCATGAAAGCAAAAATCTTCTTGTACTACAGCAGGCGGGCTTTAAGCAGTGTTACTCTACCAAAGATCAGACAACTTACCTTTCCCAAGAGACTGAGGATGCGTTCCAAGATAAGAAACTGGTACTAGCACCATGGATAGATCTAAGGAAAGCATTTGACAAGGTTTGGAAAGAAGGGCTTTTGAAGAAACTGAGAAACTGCAGAGCGAATGGTATGATGTACAAATGGGTGGAAGCATACTTGCATAACAGAAGAGCCTGAGTACAACTAGATGGCCTCAAGAGCAAGAAAATTCTACTGTGTCATGGCGTCCCTCAGGGAGGGGTTCTGTCCCCCACACTTTTCCTAGTCTACATCAACGACCTGGTTGCTGAACTACCACATAGAATGAAAGTGGCAATGTACGCTGATGACCTGGTAATATGGTGCACAGATGAGCATGCAACAGCGGTCACCAAACTGCTACAAAGAGCTATAGATGCCTTAACCTCATGGGCAAATAGATGGTGTGTCAGCATCAATACAGATAAGTGCAGCACTACGCTCTTCACCCTCTCTCCAAAACAAAAAGCTGGTGTCATCAAGATAAACGAAGAGCTCCTGAGAGAAGATAAACAACCCACCTATCTCGGAGTTACATTCGATGATAGGCTGACATGGAAGCAACACATCAACAAGGCAGCAACAAAGGTCAGGAAGAAGTTAGCCATCCTTAGAAAACTAAGTGGAACTACATGGGGAGCCAGCGGGAAAATACTTAGTAAAGTTTACCAGAAGGGCATACGACCACACCTGGAATATGGGTCAGCTGCGTGGTGTCCAGCATCAAACACCACATTATAAGAGCTAGATAAGGTGCAAAACCAGGCTCTTAGGGTCATAACGGGGGCAATGAAATCTACGCCTATAGTAGAGATGGAGAAAATGGGGAGGATACAAGCACTGAGAGAATGCAGAGACAAGAAAGTGCTAACACAGGCAGAAGAGTTCCTCTGTATGCCGAACCATCCAATGAAGGACAGATTCCAAAACCTAGCAATGGGGCGATTGAAAAGAAGCAGTTTTATCCACCAGGCCAAATGACTTCGTAGACAAACCTCAGACTTGCCTGAAGTTGACAGCCCCCTAAAGTCTGTGCCAGAACAAACCCCTTGGAGAGAGGACCCTGGACTACCAGTATACATCCAGACAAAAGTGAAAGGATTATTCGACAAGGATGAACAGAACAGCATGCAACGTAGGACAGTCACTCTCAGTTACCTGGATGATGAATACCCACAGGACCTCTGGGTTTGAGTATACACGGATGGGTCAGCACAGAATGCAGTAAAGAATGGAGGAGCAGGAGTGTACATAGAATACCCAAACAACACTAGGGTTATGGTCAGAGTACCAACGGGGAAATTCTGTAACAATTATGATGCAGAAATCCAGGCAATCAAGGTGACAACTGAGAAACTGTTGAACACCAATCTCGGTCCACAGCCTGTGGTATTCCTGACAGATGCACGATCAGCATTTCAAGCACTTCAGTCCAGAAAATTACCAGGTATACAAGCCTTACTGTCTGAACTGTGCAACCAGCGCAAGGTCGCCATGCAGTGGATACCGTCTCACTGTGAAATACCAGGAAACGAGAAAGCAGACGGACTGGCTAAAGAAGGTGCTGCAGACGAGCAACCGGAGGTACCAGTTACATACCATCAGAAGAAAAAGATGATCAAATCAATCAGAAAGCCACCAACACAGGACAACTACCAAGCTATGGACAGATCAGAACAAATTGTCATTCTGCGCCTCAGAACAGGACACAACCGACTCCGCAGCCACATGTATACAAAATTCAAGATTGGCAATTCAGCCATGTGTACACGTGGACAGGTACCCTAGACTGCAGAGCACATACTTCAAGACTGCCCCGAATATGACATATTGAGGCAAACCCACTGGCCCAGAGAAACAACACTGGAAGCAAAACTATACAGACCTCTGTATGAACTACAAAAGACAGTGAAGTTTATACAAGAAACAACATTGCAAATATAGACAATATATTTCAAGTGAACGAAAGAAGAAGAAGAAGAGTGGTATGTGCTCTGACGCCCATCAATCCACTCCCAAATCATGGGTCAAAAGATAACTGAGTCATCAGCGAATGACCCCAAGTCTAAGGTGGACCAATGTGCCGAGAGACTGAATTGCTGCTGGGTAAGCAGTCGCGAACATTGGCTGTCTGGAGGGCGAGCAAGGCGGCACCAGGCAGATGGACTCCATAAGGACATCCCTTTCTTCGTCCCTGGTATAGTGGCTCTATCAGGGTGACTGAATATTTCCACCATTTATTGCAAATACAAGGGGATTGACATAAGTCTTGGGCCTGACCATGAAGGACATGTCACAGAGAGCTGAAATTTTGTATAGTGTTTATTCCTTTTCAATATAGCCACCGTCTGAACTGACACACTTCTGCCATCTCTGCTTGACCTTGAAAAGACCTTGGGAGTAGAACACCCTATTTTTCAAACTAAACCAGTCATCACATGCCAGTATAACCTCTTCATCGCTGTCAAAATGATTTCCTTTTAGCTGTTTTTTAAGGTTTGAGAATAGAAAAAAGTCTGATGGAGCCAAATCTGGAGAATATGGTGGGTGTTGAAGAATTTCAATATTCAAATCGTTGGCTGCTAGCTGCACAAGCCGTGCTTTGTGAGAGGACGCGTTGTCTTGAAGCAAAGGAAGATTTTGAGTGCGCGTTATCCCTTGTTTCCTGGCCACAACCTTTCTTAGTTTTGTGAGAAGATCTGCATAGTACTGTCCATTAACTGTGTTGCCACAAGGCAGATAATCTTTCAAAAGGACACCTTTGCCGTCCCAAAAAAACAGTCAGCATCACTTTTCCTGCAGATTTCTGCGCCCTCGGCTTGACAGGTGTTGGGGAGCCCGAGGTATTCCATTGCATGCTGGCAATTTTGGATTCGGGGTCATAATGGTGTACCCAAGTCTCATCTACTGTCACCATGGGCTCCAAACATTTTTTTGACTGACACTTTTTGAGCAACTGCTGACAGCAATTTACCCTCGTTTGCTTCTGTTCACGTGTCAACAGTCGCGGAACCCAGCTTGCACACACTTTTCCCATGTTCAGTCTGTTGTGTAAAATTCTATAAACTGTTCTTTCATTTAGTTTTACTCTACTAGCTATCTCCACAATTGTCATTTTTCGATCCTGGTCAATGATTTTCTTCACTCTTGTTGCATTTTCATCGTTGCACTCTGAGGCTGGTCTACCAGATCTTGGTAGATCAGCAACATTTGAGCGGCCGCACTTAAACTGTTGACACCAGTTTTTTTTACCGAAGTATATGAAGGACAAGAATCACGAAACACTGGTTCCATCTCCCTGTGTATTTCTGTAGGTGTTTTTCCCTGAAACATCAGAAATTTTATTACAGCTCTGGCCTCCTTCTTTTCCATTGTTTTGTCAAATCTTTGGAGCAGCAGATCCGGTCAATAGGGTACAATGCGCCGTGCATCGTAGCGGGAAAACCCATTGAAGAAACAAACGCGTACTTTACACATTCAGTGCAAATATGATGAACTTTAAATGTGCCAAGTTTCATCTTCCTCCTATGACTCCTTCATGGTCAGGCCCAAGACTTATGTCAATCCCCTTGTACACCATGAAAATTTTAACTATCCAGAATCATTGCAGGAGCTATGGAGATCGTGCTCTGTCATCGATACCTGCAGCAAGAATTTCTTTTGTGCCCACAACAATGCTTGTCTAAGCAAACATGCACAAAAAATACCAACAAAAAATTTATGCTTAAACAATCATTAAATCAGTGTAAAGTATAAACAAATAAATCAATGTAAAGTATAAATAAATGTAAAATATAAATAAATAATAATAGGTTAATTTTAATAATACAGAGAGCTTATTTTGAAGTTGAGGTTTTCTAATTCGTGTTAATGATGCTTAGATGTGCATTGCTGTGGACACAAGTCCAGCATCCTGGAAGGATGAAGCTGCCAATCACACCAAAGTGGAAATGTGCCCAATGGTGTCACCTCAGACTGGGGGAAGAGAGACTTACAACAAGCAGAAGAGAAAAGAAAGGAATACCATGCTAAATGCAGAGGAGGGTTATCACTTCAAGGGGGCATCATCCCCATAACTAGTTATGACCGGAGGAGGCTTATATATGTGATGTGGTGCTATTGAACAACTCCATAGTGAAAGCAGACCTTCCAGAAACTACTCTCGGTGGGCTCACAATTGAAAGGCAAGACAGGCTGAAGTATCTTGAAGTAACGTTTGATCGTGGGTTATCGTACAAGGACCATGTTGAGCTAATCATACAGAAGTGCTAGAGAGGTAAGGCAGCCTTTAAAACAATGGCTGCTGTACACCTGGAGCGGCCATTACTGTTTCTTTTGTATCATCAGCTAGTGATGTCAATGATTGAGTATGGAATGGGAACATTCATGCTGTCAATGGCTAGAATGCATTCAAAATGAAGAGATGCATATAGTCTTGGGCTGTACGCGAGATTCCCCACTGACAATGCAGCACATGCTTGGATTGCTGTCAATTAGATCCAGCTATGCAATGGCCCAGGGTAAAGCCTACATACGGATAACCATAGACAGAAGACACCCTCTCCATTCAAACATAGCTGACATCAAGGGAGTAAGAATAAAGAGATGAATATCATGGATGGCACAACTGGAGGCTTTGATTGGGCAGGTGACTACAATTGAAAATATATTCAAGATGGAAGAGTGCAGTAAGTCATATGATAACTGGACAAACTATCAGCAAGTCATCATCAGCTTTAGCAGGGAGTGCAGAGCTAGAGGCAATGGCAGAGCAGAACTGGAAATTAATCAACTGATAAATGATCATGCCAGGGATGATGATGCCACTGTGTACAGTGTACTACGTGGTGAGAAATTAGCGTAAGGCTTCTTAACTAGAGTAAAGGGCAGGGTCATCGCTGAAGACAATGGAGCTTACATGACAACAACATCCAGCATAACAATGGAGATAGTGGCAGCTACTGCAGCCCCGATATGGCTGACTGAAACTCCATCAACAATATGGCTGACTGAAACTCCATCAACGTGGCTGACTGAAACTCCATCAACAATATGGCTGACTGAAACTCCATCAACGATATGGCTGACTGAAACTCCATCAACGTGGCTGACTGAAACTCCATCAACCAGGGCAGTTATTGTGTCAGACTCTCAGTCCATACTTCAGAAGATCCAAAGTGGATGGCTCTGGCATGAATGGAAAATATCCATAGAAGTCTTGAATCTTCAGGAACTGGTGTGGATCTACTGTCCTGGTCATGCAGGGGTACACGGCAATGGAAGAGGATGACAAGAATAGCTTCGAGAGCACCCATAGTGAGGACACTGAACATGGATAAGGCAGAAATAACTCAAGACAATTACTTATCACCTGCTAGTGAAAGACACTGCAATCAATGAAGCGACAAGGCTAAGATTGATGGAATTGGGCATCAAACATAAGACTAGCAGAGGTGGACATATGAGAGGATGCATCCCTCGTGTATACAACCAGCAAGCTTCAGGAAGAATTAGCATTCATACCCTTTGACGTTTGCTGAGGGAGACTGAGCACCTATGGGTTTACCTGGAATGTAACAAGGTCAATTCTAATCAACAATAACTGTGTGTGTGCATGTAAGAGAGAGGGGAACGTACTGAAAATACAAATAGCTGTCACACTATTGGCATCTGATCAAATAGGGGAGATAACTGACTAAATATTGGCAGGAAGACTAACAACGAAAGGAGTAAAGGACGACAGTGAAAGATAATATAAAAAATATGAAGCTATTTTACAGTGGCAGCAAAACAATTATTAAAGATGACAATCTGTTTTTAAGTCTGTTGCTATGTATCATATCAGTTATATTTCTTTTCTTTTTTAAATTTTTTTCAATACATTTTCGTAGATATTTGCATTCAGTACATAAAAAACAAAACAAAAAAACAAGCAAACAAAATCAAAAGGTAGTTAACTGTATCAGTATCACAAGTCTAAGGGCCTCAGCAAGTAATGGCTTTCTGAAATCAAAAAGCAATTAATAAAAAAGCAGACACACAGTTTGATGCTCCCATTATTTCAGGCCTACAAGGAGTTATAGAAGGAAGGCAAGCCATAAACCAAAGCAATAAGTATGGAAAATCAATTTTTCAAAACTTATTAAAAGAAAATTTAATTGCTGATTTAAGGCACAAACTCATTTGGTTTTTTATCAAAAACATGCCAAATAAACAAGGATATAATTTCAATTCCTTACTTTTGTCTTGTTATGGGCCTGTCTGTAGTTTCAAAAGTTGAATGATAAAATAATGTTGATATGTATGTTCAAATTATTCTATAAATGTTTGGAGGAGATCTCAATGGTATGGCTGCTGAAACTGTATGCTCCACAGGGAGCTAAGATGTTTGATTGATTGTCAGGGGTCCCCAAAGTGATTGATACCGATATCCACTGGGTTGCACAGGGTTAATTAAAATTTTGGAGTCGAAAGCTGACAATTATATAAGACATAAATATGCCTGCTGTGACTCTAATCTGATGCTGGTTTTAGCCACACAAATGCAGGTTTATAAAGCAAAGGAACAGACTGAACCTGGAAGAGTGTGGTGACTTACGACCAAAACTCACCAATCTCCAACCAAATATCAATGTTAATACTCATCAGCCACATACTTCCCATTAAAGAATTTAACCAGTTCAATGGAAATGTGATGTTAATTATAATGTGTTTCTATAATCATTTCCTATTTTATTTATTTTTTTCCTGGGGTCAATTAAGGGTCAATGATTCCCATGGAGGGGTCAGGACTCAAAAATGTTTGGGGACCCCTGTTTTAAGTGAGCACTGAGTGTATTTCGGAGTATTTTCATGCTTGTACATGATGAGTGCCTTAGTTATGAGTGACCTGTGAGTGACTAGAACTAGTAGTGAAGCATGACTTGTGAACTGTTTTCATTTGGACAGCAAAGAGTTGAGAAGAGAATGGAGAGAGTCAGTTGATTGCAGAAGTTGGAGATGCAATGAAGGATTGCATAGATGTGATGAAGGATTGCATCGTATGCAGTTGAGAATTTGATGTTGAACTGGCAAGTGGTGTTTTGTTTGATGCTATGAACCACAACATTATCATAAAAGTAAAAGGCAGTTCCATGGCACATACTGCTGTATGGGAGTGAAGTGTTTAAGACTTCACTATACTAGGTCAGCTATTATGATGTTCCCTTCCTTGCTCCCTTCGCCATCCCTAACTCAAGAGTCAGGTACCCATTTACAGCTAGGCAAACTGAAACTACCATGTTTTGATCCCAGAACCCGGCTACTATGCTGCAAGAAACAAGCACTCTAATCACTCTGCCAATCAGATGCTATAAAATATTACTATATCTATTTTTTTTTAAACACACAAAAAAAAAGAAAACAAGCATACAAACATAAACTTTCTTGCATCTTATAAAAGACCTGAGTGGTGAATAATCTTCCAAATTAACTTTCTACGTAATCTTTTTATTTGTGTCTCACGGAAATCCCCTTTGCTTTTTTTGTTTTTTTTTTTCCTTTGTATTGTCTGGACATAATCATTTGTCATGCCCAGCCCGTGGTACTCATGAGATAGACAGGTAAAAGACAAAGATAATGAGAATAAATGCAAGAAATGATAACAAGTTTGAACTTGAAGAAACACTACTACTAGATGTAGAATCGTACACATATCTTGGCAGTAATATAGACAAAGTTGGAGGGACAGACAATGATACCAAAATAAGAATACAAAAAGCAAGAGGAGCTTTCATTGCATTGGGAAAAATATGGAGAACAAGAAAAATCAAGTCCAACACGAAAATAAGAATCTTCAACTCAAATGTGAAGTCAGTCCTATTGTATGGCTCTGAAACATGGAGAACAACAAAAACAACAACCAAAAAGCTACAGACTTTTATAAACGGGTGCTTGCGTAGAATAGAAGGACTGAAATGGTTTGACAAGAACCAGACAAGTGCCAGTGGAACAAGAGTTGAGAAGAAGAAGCTGGCGATGGATAGGACACACATTGAGGAAACCTGCTGATAGCATTACAAGGCAGCCCTTGTTCTGGAATCCTCAGGGAAAGAGAGGCAGAGGCAGACCAAAAAACACATGGAGAAGAGAACTGGAAACAGAAGTGAAAATGATGAAAACATGGAAAGAACTTGAGCGGATGGCACAGGACAGGAAGACTTGGCATGTGTTTGTTGAAGACCTATGCTCCTTGGGGAGCTACAGGGTATTAATTGATGGAAATCCCCTTTGCTTTTTGGTTTTTTTTCTTTGTATTGTCTGGACATCATCATCTGTCATGCCCAGCCTGTGCTACTCACGAGAATCACTAACAGCTCTCTCATCTTCTGAGCTATGTAGATCTCCAGATAAAGGAGTATCTATGCTAGAATCTCCTTTCAAGACATTATGTTTTCTTTGATTATCTCCTATTGTTTCCTTGCCCTGTCTAACAAATGTTTACTTGTTCTAACGGGGAGCACTGGACTGTAACACTATAACCTACTATGAATGTCATAAAATGTAACTAAGGTGGGTTGGGCATGGGATCGGCTACCTTACCCTGTAGAAACCTTAAGCCACAAAATCTGGAACAACCTTAAGAAAACAAAGCTCAACATCCAAGACAGAAGGAGATCCCTAGATAAGGTGGAGCATGAAGCAACCTGGATTATACCAAAAGGGTTGCTAATGAAAATGGTGAGGAAGAAGAGGAAAGACCGTGGGCAGATAGCACACAAGAGGGTTTAGGACTTGGCAAATGGTTTGTTGAATGACAATGCTCCCTGGGGAAACAGAGGGGTATGGATTGACTGACTGGTTATTCTACATGTTCATATCTGTAACACCTGCATGCAGACTGAAGTACACATACAAGAGTGTATTGTTATATGGGGGTCAAATGTCAACAATGCATAACATAACAGCAGATGTGGGCAACATTACTTTAAGTCAAGCCACAGGTGTGGTGAATTTCAAGATTCATTCACCACATCAAATAAAACAAGGTTCCTAACTACTTTGATTAATGGTGAAAAGTCCGGTATTTCATCTAAATGACTTTATTCAAGCATTATTCTTGCTTATAGAGTCAAACATAAATTAAGGAAATTACGTGATAAAAAAAAATCAATGTAAAACAAACAATCTATTTACGAAAACTTAGCTGAATATCTGAACTCAGCCCACATCTCAGTTCTGCCTCCAAATTCAAATCCATTTTATGAGATCTGTATTTCCGCTTTATCAAAATGATTGAGGAAAATGATGGTTCTTAGAGCCTCGTCGAGCAAAGAACACAAAATAATTTGGAAATGACCAGTTTCCTCATCTGTCACAAGATACTCCCACATCTCAGTGACTGAACAACCCTTGAGATGAACTTCATGAGCGCACCAGTAGGCTTTGCAAAACGAACATGTCAACTTCAAATCCACGCTTTTCCATGCTTAGCAAAGTGATAAATTCTTGTGTTAAATTTTCAATGTTGAAGTTAAATGGACCTTTCAAGAATTCAAATGCCAAGTTGAACAGAATAAAATCAGAAAAGTACAACTCAAACTTTAAAATCAAACTCTCCAACCAGTTCACATAGTGAGACAGTTTCTGAAGATGACAACTGAACTCTTCATTTTTGCACAGATAACAATTCAGTTTTGGCAAATGCATAAAATCTTCATTTTTGTATAGATAACAATTCAGTTTTGGCAAATGCATAAAATTTTCATTTTTGTATAGATAACAATTCAGTTTTGGCAGTGCTTAAAAAAATTCAGTTTTCTGGTTCACTGAATCTTCGTATTGAGTTCATTCAAATGTTGAATCACAGATATGAAAGAACCCTCCGAGCTTTCAGGACAGGCCGGAAATATCAGTATACACATTTTCAGCTTATAATTTTTGTTTATTTCAACAATTTATTTCATGAAATTTTCATTTAGTATCATGCCAGAACTAATAATCCAATCTGCCATACTTCTGCTGCAAATTCAGCACGTCAATTTGAGTGTCAAAGATTTGTTTCTCAAAGGTTAAAAAAAATAGAAAGTTTCCTTTGCTCCTATGTGAATAAATGCATTTTTAGTTATTACAGTATTTAAAAAAATTCTCTCTCATATTCTATTCTTTTTTTTCTTTTCTTTCTAATTCTTGTAAGTCTAGGTCCAGAATTCATCATCTCTGTTGAGGCCTACCTGACATGTCATTTCTAGTCTTAAAGTAGTGCACAAATAGCAGCTTTAGCATGGGGGACAATGAAGTCTGTTACGTCCAAGAAAATACATACCTCACAATGGTAGCAATCAACGTGAAAATCTTTATCCATCGAAACAACTCTCACTGTTTCTTCAGTTCCCTAAACAGACAACATATAAACTCCATTAAATCAATTAAAAATACAGTAACATTCACTATCAAGAAAAGGGCAAGAGGGCAACAGCAAGTCAATGTAGGAAGGGAGTAGCCCTTGCGCGTGTACCATCAAAGCATCCTCAACATTCAACCTTTTCTTTCCCTGCATCTGCTTTTGTGAACAATTCAGTAAGCCAGAGATAGAACATGGCAGACATCCTCTAAAAACAGCATCTGATTTGGTTTTCCTATCAACAAGATATTATGCATGGCCCATTGAACAGATTCTTACAGAGCATACAGCCACTACTGTAGACGGCCCACTTGTAGGAAGCCTGCACCAAGCATTCACATGTTCCTGCAGCTGTGGTTTCTGTGACAATTTGTTTTATGTGAAGCTGCCAGCCCTCCCATGCATAACCTCATATTGGTCACCTTGTAAGACATGCCTAAGGGTGCAGTGGTCCAGTTGTGTCTTTGTCTCTTCAAAAACCTCCGGGAACTTTGCAGGGCAATTTTTAGTATGAGGAAACATTTTATAGAGCATTTTCATTATTCACCAGAATCGACAAAGGAAACAGATGCAAGAATCTGTACTGTTCCAGATGTGAATGGAGAGAACAAGGCTCAGACTGCTGCAATTAGGCATCAAAATGCCAGACTAGCAAGGATTGATGTATGAGAGGATGCATCCATCATTCAGCGCACGACAGGAGCAGTTAGCATTTATACCCTTCGACATTTGCTGAGGTAGACTGAGCACTAATAAGTTTGCCCAGAGTGCAATGGTGTTGATTATGATCAACAATAACAATTAAAATGTGAATGAGAGAAGCAATCATGAATGTGTTAAAAATTATTTTCTGTGAGCTTGTCTTGATCTGAATACAAATTGTTTCATAAATCTTTTGTTGCTCCAAGAAGAACCTAGTCTATATTCATACTTTTGCTCTGACCTTAAAAAATCATTAGTGCACTTTAATAATTTTTGGTCTCGATCTGAAAAGTGCCTTAACTACTTTCATAAATTTATTCTGACTTAATCTTTTTTCTGTGAAAACTTTCACATGTCAACTTTATATACCTAAAGAAAGCAGCGGTCAGGTAATGACAAGACTTGCTTTTTGTTGGAGAATTGTCTTATTTTTAAAATGGGCGTTTTAGCTCCTGATGGCTTGAATATCCAACATCATTTTGCATAAATTCTGGTAGCTTTTCTCTTTTTCATTCTTGATTCGTTGTCTTTTAGATCTATCTTCTTATGTTTTTGTTTGTTTCGTATCCTTTTATATCTTTTGTTTTGTCGCTATCATACGTCACTTCCTTGTGATTTCTGTGACGGAATACTACGGCTTTCTTTCACAGTATCTTCGGATCGAGCTCAGTGAACTTTTACTTGTTCCAAAGTTTTGTTAATTCTCTTTTTTTCGTTTCGTTGATTATTTACTTTCTTGTTTCGGTATTTCTTTTAGATTTTACGATTTTTTGGTATTATTATTGTTCTTTTTTTTTCTCATCACTGTTGTTGTTTACTTTTTCCATCTGCTTGTATCGCCCATTTGTTGTATATTTCTCATCATTGTATGTTTTTGTAGTACCTATATGTAATTCTTGTCCTTGTCACCTGTTTGTAACTGTGGCTGACGAAGGGTAAAACCCGAAACGTCCCTTGTTTTTTGTGAACCGTCATTTGTAAAACTGATTCAATACCGTTTTATTGGTTTAAATACTTATATTCCTTACCAGTTTTATAGCAGCCCCTTAATTTATTTACTTACACTATACAGTCACATGCATTTTCTTCTGTTCCTCATGATGGGCATTCCAGCAGCAGATGCCGAGAAGTCATTTTAACAATGCCTCTGTTAAACTCATCTGTAATTCCTATCTTTAGCTTATTAAACAGATGGTGTGTTACTCTGTTGTCCTGTGTGGTTCCTGGTGTGGGGGGGGGGGGGGGGGGGGGGGGGGGGGCAGCAGGGCTTTAAGGAGACAAGGAAAGAACAGAACTACTCTTCCCTGAGGAGTGTCATAAAAAGCAACTAATATCAGGGTGAGAGGGGATGGCAACCTCATGATATAAAATAAATTGCTAGAGAAAGTATTGCTACAAGAGTTTGTGTTTTGGTGTAGGATTTCTCAAGAGTACTTTCTGCAATGGTGGCTCCATGCTCTATCATCATCATCATCTTCTTACTCTTCAGCTTTCCGAGGAGCATAGGCCTTCAGCAAACTTACGCTAAGTCTTCCTGTCTCGTGTCGTCTGCTCAAGGTCTTTCCACATCTTCCCCATGCCCTTCATGCCTGTCTCCAGTTCTCTTCTTCATGCGTTCCTTGGTCTCCCTCTTATCTCCCCATGTTCTATAAGGAGCAAACAAAAAAACAAAAATACCAATCTGTCACTGGCTGTGCAGAGTCTGAAGATCATTACTCATTTTCTTCTGTACAGCTAGCGGCTGGCATCATTATCTGGTGGCCTGGATTCTCTTTCTCCCACTTGTATATGTTTCTGCTCTTGATCAATTTCTAGGCTTTGTCACGTGTTACACTTGTGTCAGACTGAGGAAGTTTTAAAGCCTTCATTAACACTCTGTCAGTGCAGTTCTCTTCAATCAGTAACTTCTGCTGCAATTTTCTAAGCATTTTGACTCTTCTTTGAAGTTACTTAAAAATCTCCTTTTTGTCAGTGACAATTTCTGTGTGTGTACAACTGCTTAGAACCGTAAAGATTTATTCTAAATTTCTGCTGCATGAGTTGCTGATTCATATGTGATGCATAGATCCAGCAGCTGTTTACATCATGTAACACTACCCAAGCAGGTTATCTTGATAAATTTTTTTTAATGTAAGTTTTTTAATGAAATGGGAGGAAAGTGAACTAGCATCAGATGATCTTCATTTGCCTCTGCTCAACCACCATCTTCATCTACCATGTTCAACCAAATTGTTGGTTATAATATGGGTTATTTAGTGTAATTTTATTTTAAATTGTGTGATGTATTCAAATACATATTCTCATTTACTGTTGATTGCTGCTGGTGATAACAATTTATATTTAGAATTTGTTGTTGTTGTTGTATTACATTATTGTTTTTTATTACCTTATGATTAGTTAACAATGGTTTTTGTTGTTGTATTTTTCAAATGTGTTGTTTCGTTTACTTTTACAGTTTTGTTTTCATCTGTGAAAAAAGATATTTTATACACGAAACAAATCTTAATATATCTTTAGTCTGATTATATAACTTATCTCCATTAAGATTTTATGATCACTTTAAATTAAGTCTTTATCTTTGCCTGTATATTAGACTCACTTTCCTCTCCCTCTCATTGTGTATGCATGGATGCACAAATATACTTTGTGGGAACACAACAAAATGCTTACATGACTCAGGAGTCACCTCCAAAACTCTAGTCAATATCTGGGACATTTTTATGAATCACCTTCAGTTATTAAGAACTAGCAAGTAACTCATCAGGAAATGATGGTAAAGAATTATGGTGTGCAATTTCTGTCTTATGTCCTGATGATGGCATTATTTCTCCTATATTCAATTTCTTCCTTTCCATTTCCTTGCACCGAGTCAATATATGAAGACAGTAGGAAACTATAAATAACTAAAACACACTTTCAAAAACTAAAGACAGATGAATGAGTTTAACACACACACAAAATACACCTCTGCTGGAAATTAAACACACAAAATTTGCTTGAAAGGCAACTATTCTAACCACACTGATGCACTTTGGTAAATGTCAATTTTTTTTTTTTTTTAAACCGTAACTATGTAAATGTATTTTTTTATTTACACAATGCCTAACAGAAGCAAGCAAGATGAATGTATTCTCCGAGTCACAGTACAGCAGTAATCTAAAAATGTCTTTACAAATTTGTCACAATATATTGTCTTCCTTCAAACATGCAAGTTGATGTCTAAGCATGTTCGAAAAAAAAGTACAACATTTATACTGAGTTTTCTTTATAAGCCCTTCCATGGGTCAGGGGTTATAACCATTTCCCTTGCTTGGATTTTGATTTTTTAAATGACTGCCTCCCTCAGTCGGCATAGCTTTGTCTGCTGCAACACCAAAACAATTATACCAATTAGATAGCTGCTATAGTAACAATCTAAGCACTATGGAGTTTGAGCACTGAGTATTTGCAATTTTATACTTACATCCACAGGAGTGATAGCTTGACCACAAGCAGCACATTTGGGGGCATATACTCTGGAAGAAAGACACAATTACATTTTAATCCATTTCAGGTCAAGCAATGTAATATTTTACACATCAGAAATGTTACTTTAGGTGTAGCTGTACTGTAGTTGACGTTTAACTAGGGGTGCTAAGCTTGACACTCTTTCACAGTCGATGCCAAGTTAAAGAATCCTTGGCATTGTCTACATTGTAGATCTAGGCTTGTCCTGTGGCTTTTCTGCCATTCTGAGTCTGGAGTTTGAGTGAGCTGCAGTTTCTTTCCTGGGTATTCTATACTGGTTTGGTAAACATTTAAAGGATCCTCACATCTGGTTTCAAGCTAGAAAAAAAGAATGGGGGGAAGGAAGTGTGCATTCCTCGCCATCCATGGGTGTTGTCCAGATATGCAGGGCTGAAACTGTATGCTTTGCTGTGCTGCAGTTAACACTGCTGTTTCTGTTATACTGTTCCTGGCTTGTGTTTTTGCTGTACTGTGTAGCTGCTTTGTTTTGTTTTGTTTTCTTTATTTTAACTTACCTTTCAATTTTCAAATACATATGAAATTAGGAGAAGGATTTGCACTGGATTTCTGACCAAAATAAAGTTTCTAAGAAAAATGGAATTAGCACATTTTCTTATAATTTGACAACTACTGATTGTGAAAGTGCCAAAACTATCACGACACATTATAACATATTCTGACCTTGAAAATGAAAAGTTGTGGTGTCCCAACACTTGAAAATTTATCAAATTTAAACCTGTTTTTCCCACAGTGACCATAGTTACACCCTTAAATATTGTATATAATTGGATTTGTCTTAATCTGCTCATTATTGTGAGATAGGTTACTTGCAGCAGGGCAGAACATTTCACAGCCCAATTTTTTTTTTGTTGGTCATATGCTTTCATATAAAGCTACATACTTCAGACAATCCAGCAACGACGAGCGTAGACAAGATGATGGCTGTATAGTGATTCATGTGTTGAAATTTTAGTTAGATCTAATTTAGTCTATATTTTATTGTGAAACTGTCTTGAAGACAGAGGTGTTTTATTATCTACAACTGTAAGCACATTCAAGTTAAGTGATTTCAATAAGACTTATTGTGCACCACAGGTAAAGTAAAGCTGACAAATTTTGATGTGGTAATGGCAAAAGATCACAATAGTCATTACATTAGTCACTGGTACTAAGAATCATTGAATTTTATGAACCATAAGCTGCTCATCTTCTTTCTTCTTCTTCTCCTTTGGTCCTTGGTCGCTGACTGAGAAAGCAATCAGTGACCATCATGCCTGGTGGCTTGTTGTAAGGCAGCAACAAACTGTCTTGATTGCAGATTGCATTATTCCAATCTCACTTCGGCAGAGTCTAGTGCTCTCTCCCTTCTTCGCCGTAGAGACGACATTGTCATCAAACCGGCCGACAAGGGAGGAGCCATTGTCGTCTGGCAGAAGGACTTGTACCTAAGTGAAGGTAAAAACCAGTTGACCAATGGCTCTTTTTACAGGTCCAGGACCAGCGATGCGACTGTCTCTAACAATCGCATTGTACACAACACTATTAAACAGCTTATCACTAGTAATGATCTTCCCCCCGAAGCATCTCATCTTAGGATTCATGACAGCTCTTTGGGCAAGCCTGTATTCTACATGCTCCCCAAAATTCACAAGATCGAAAACCCTGGAAGACCTATTGTCTCAGCCTGTTCTTGTCCTACTGAACACATTTCTGACTTCCTCGATAGCATTTTCCAGCCTATCGTTGAGAATCTTCCCTCCTTCATCAAAGACACCAATCACGCTCTTACAACTTTCTCCTCTATCCGACTCCCAGCAGACCGCTCCTACCATCTTTTCTTGCTAGACGTCTGCTCTCTGTATACCTCTATTCCCCACTCTGATGGTCTCCGAGCTCTTCGGTTTTTTCTGGACCAACGCACTTGCCCTTCTATATCCACTGTCACTCTTCTCCGTCTTGCTGAACTGGTCCTTCAACTGAATTCCTTTGAATTCAATGGTCAGTTTTTTGACCAAATTAGTGGTGTTGCCATGGGAACGAAGATGGGTCCCAGCTATGCCTGTCTATTCATGGGCCACTTGGAGCATCAGATATGGCAACAATACTCCGGTCCTTTCCCTGGGTTTTACCGCAGATATATCGATGATGGCATAGGTCTCACAGATATGTCTGAGACTGATTTACACCGCTTCATCGACTTTGTGAACCACTTTCACCCCACCATCAAGTTCACCTCCCTCGTCTCCACAGTATCTGTCAACTTCCTTGACATTACTATTTCTATCACGCCCTCCGGCCTTAATACCTCAGTATACTACAAGCCGACAGATGCCCACAGCTACCTCCTGTATACCTCTTCTCATCCTCGGGCCTGTCGTGACTCTCTTCCTTTTTCACAACTTCTCCGCCTCCGCCGTTTATGCCAAGAAGACGATGACTTCCACTTACGAGCAAATGAGATGTTGGATTTCTTCCGTAACAGATTTTATCCAGAACATGTTCTCACCTCTGCTCTCCAACGTGTGCTCCCCATCTCTCGTCTGGAGGCCCTCAAACCTCACCATAAATCCACTTCGGATAGAGTCAAATTAATCTTGACCCATCACCCTCACAGTACTACTGTCAAACAGATCCTTTTCCGCCACCTCCCTATCCTCCAAGCAGAGCCTCTGACCCAAAAAGTATTCAGTGAAGCACCTTTGGTGGCATATAGACGTGACAAGAACTTGAAGGATCTTCTTGTTCACAGCCGTCTCCCAAAGGAGAATGCCACTCACTTTGGCACACTACCCTGTGGTCGGACACGATGCAACACGTGCAAGTATGTCATCTCAACCCAGAAGGTGTCCTTTCCTAAGGCTACGTACACCATCACTAGTAGCTTCACGTGTGAATCGCGCAATGTCATTTATACGATCATATGTAAACGTTGCTGCAAAACCTATATTGGCCAAACAGGCAAACGACTTGGGGACAGATTCAGCCAGCACTTAAATGACATCGCTCAGCAAAAGTCCACACCAGTTGCTATACACTTCAATGGTCCTGACCACCATGGTCCCATCGACATCCAGGTCACAGCGATCCGATCCTGCTCCTCTGACACTGCCAGCCGAGAACAGCTTGAGAACCGTCTTATCCACCGCATGGGGTGTCTAAAACCAGCCGGTCTCAACACTTTTCACACCTTTGTCTGAGGTCCCTCTCCTCTCTTGCTCTATTTTACTCTTTCCACTCTTATCCTATTCTTCTATTTGTATGCCATATACATTTTTTTTTTTTAATTTTTTTTTTTTTTTTTTTTTTTTTTTTTAAATTTCATATTTATTTATCTCCCACTCATTCTGTCCTCTTCTATTTCCAGTCCCCACTTTTATCACGTTGGGTAGTTTATTGTCCGGTTTCGTTTTTTAGTTTCTTAGTATGCATTGTGTACATCCGGCGGCGGAAGTCGCTTTCTGTTCAGTCACGCGGTCATCAACAGACAGCGATTTTGATAGAATTTCGGTTCTTGCCTTCAGGGAAGTACCCAGTTTTTATTTTATTTAGTTTTTATGTGTCCTATCTAGCCTTTACTTTCTTTCCTTTCCTGACGAAGGCCTTGTGGCCGTAACGTAGACTATTTTCTTTGTCTTTTGTCCTCGTAAGACGAATCACCTTTTTTCGATTTTTTTTCAAACCCATCCAACAAACTGTCTCCACTTTGCTTGGTCTGCAGCCATCCTTCATGTGATGCCCCAGCTTTGGTTTAAATCTGCATCTCTGCCTCCACAGTTCTCTGCCAGGTAGCTCTTGGTTGGCCTCGTATTTGCTTTCCCTCTGGAGTCCATAGCATGACAGTTCTGGTGATGGTGTCAGGGTTTCTTCTGAGGATGGGGGCTACCAAATGTTGGCTAAAACCCGGTATGATCATGTGCATGTCTTTTTGGTGGCTCAGAGTTAGCAGTTCCTGGTTGGTGAAGGTGTTCAGCCAGAAAAGCTGCTCATCATTCCATGCATAATAATGACGTCTGTAGGCATATGTGTAATTCTCTCTTTGCTTGGATATGTTTAGGTATTGGTATACTATTTCTGTTTAATGCCAAAATCCAAAAGAACCTGCTGCACTACAGAATCTGCAGTCAGTTTCAGCTATAAATGAAGGAGGAGCCAACTCAAGTTCATCTACAGTGTGCCCTTTCATCCCTAACCATGCTAAACATTCTGTAAGAGGCCAGAAGAACTAAGTCCACATCTGCAAGAATCTTAAAGCCTAACAGTGCAATGCGAGAACTACTTTTTCCTTGCTGAAATATGTAACAAAGTAATGAACAACGAATAGGTTAATTAGCGCAGACTCATAAGAAACGACAGAATGAGAATGCTAGACAAATGAAAAGTAATAGAAGCAAGGCTCACTGGGTAATATAACTAATATGTCCACCCATCCCAAATGACTGGAATCAAATGAGAACATATATAACATATTTAAATAAACATGGAGATTGAAAAAGTCACTCCTCATTTTAAAACTCTTATTTCTTCACACCTATCGAACTAATTTATATGACAATATTTTAAAACAAAAACAATTAACTACCATTTTATTGTATTAAGCACTATGTCATATTAACATTACAACTCAGTATGAGATCCTGTTTGTTCAAGGCATGGTTTCATAATGAGCAGCCATCTCTTGTAATGTCAGTTTAATGGCCATCTTAGATGTCATTAGCTTTACTTTATTTTGGGAAATAAATAATAAAACTCATTTGTCAGATGGCATTTACTGCTCGTTGTTGTGGCCCAAGTTTCACATATATCAGATAGATAAAAGTGAAGACATAACAATTTAAAAATAGAAACTGACTTTTCAATCAGCCTGTACAATTAGAATGGAATATAAGAGATGTTGACCCTGACCTGTGATAGTCTGACACACAGTATATTTTATTGTCAACATCTATTGTGAAGGGAACACCATCCAAACACTCATTACAAACACAGCATCTGAAACAACCAGGATGGTAGGACTTCCCCATGGCTTGCAAGATCTGGAAAGAATTCAACATCTACACTATGAACATGAATTCTATAAGAAAAAAAATACACAGACTAAAAGAATTATAACACATTATTAACTGTGAGGTAATAAGTGGCATCTCACTGGCTTTTAATTACTGTGCTTGAAATTCTTAGGTTAGATCTGTTTGTTTTATGCCCTGAGACTCTAAGGTTAGACCTGCCAGCAAAACAGTCTGAAGAGATACAGTCTGATCTGTCTGTTCAAGACTTGCTTTAAACTCTAAGGTTAGATCTGCCTGGAAAAGTTTCAAGAAGCAAAGATGGGTCTGTCTGGTTGTGTTATGCGCTGAAACTCTAAGGTTAGACCTGCCAGGAAAAGAGTTCAAGAAGCAAAGATGGATCTGTCTGCTTGTCTTATATCCTGAAACTCTAAGGTTAGATTTGCCAGCAAAACAGTTTGAAGAGATAAGGTCTGAACTGTCTGTTCATGGCTTGCTTGAAGAGTTTCAAGAAGCAAAGATGGGTCTGTCTGTTCATGTTACACCTTGAAACTCTAAGGTTAGACTAGCAAAACAGTATGAAGAGCTACGGTCTGATTTGTCTGTTTATGACCTGTCTATTCATGGCGTATTTATAAGCTGGAACGTACCACAAATGATTATAAGTTTGAATGTGTCACAAATAATCTCGTGCTCTTTGCAGCTGCGCTGGTGTAATTGTTACCACACTGCGCTGGCGATCGGGTGATCCAGGTTCAAGCCCGGGCGAGTACATTTGAAGAAGTGTCGTTGACCAGGGACTGGAATAACCTGAACGGCTCCTGAGCAGACAAAGCTCTAATGGGTACTCTCCGAAGACGGCAAGTATCTGCCTGAATGGCGAGAAAATAGGATACTCACGTAAAATCAGTCTCAGGTTAGATATGTACTAGCCTGAGATTTTGCCTGGAGTAATAGTGGGCGTACGTTAAAAATAAACATCTCGTGCTCAAATATGTCAAAAATAAGGTTGGAATGTGCCAGATTTCTCTTCTTTATTATTCCATATACTTAAGGGCTGCATTAAGTGTTAATAATAAACTTAACAAAAGTATTAAATATTTTTCTAACAATTTCTAAGCTCTTTAACTTAAGAAAGTTCTATGTGGAAGACAACAAAAGTACATTATGTTCAACAAAAAGAAAGTTGTATGTGGAAGATAGCAAAAAGTACATCAGACAACAAGAAGGTACATCAGACAATAAAAAAGGACATCAGACAACAAAAAGAAAGTTGTATGTGGAAGACAAAAAAGTACATTATGTTCAACAAAAAGAAAGTTGTATGCGGAAGATAAAAAAAAGTCCATCAGACAACAAAATGAAAGTTGTATGTGGAAGATAAAAAAAAGTACATCAGACAACAAAATATTACATCAGACAACAAAAAAGTACATCAGACAACAAAAAGAAAGTTGTATGGAAGATAAAAAGTACATCATGGTCAACAAAAAGAAAGTTGTATGTGGAAGATAAAAAAATTGCATCACGTACAATACAAAGAATGCTGCATGTGAAAGACGAAAAGGTACATCACACAACAAAAAGACAGCTGTCTGTAGAAGATAAATAAGTAAATCATGGACAACAAGGGACTGACCATCTCCATAATGAGGTGACCACAAACAACACACTTCTCTGCCGTCTGCTGAAATCCTGAATACTGTGGATGGCAGGAAGAATGTAAGACTTTATAAAACTATATTAACTGCTGTACTGCACAAGTTACATAATGTAACATTTATTTACTGTAAAATTTATATATTGTGCTAACAGTGGAATACCATATTGACAAACATCAATCAAGGTTTGTAAGAATATTCCATGGTTTTGTACTGACTGTTTTTTTACTTGGAACCTTTTTTTTAAACAGGTTATTACTACTCTACCTTACTTTATCTATCTCCCTCTATTTTTATCATTTCACCTCACATTATCATTTCACTACTCATCTGCCTCATATCAACATCCTACCTCTCACTACTCCTCTACCTCACATTACCAAACTACCTCTCACTACTTGTCTACTTCACATTATTAGTCTTTCTCTAACACATAACAAAACCATACCAGGTAATCCTCCTCACAATACACTTTGCCATGAACATTGTAGAAGGCCTTCCCTCGAAGCGTGCGACCTGGAATGAGAAATTTGAATTATTTAAATGCATGATTTTAATATAAATCTCCATGAAGTACCTTAACTCTTAACGGACAAGAGGCTAGTATTTGGAGTTGACTTCCATGCACTTGTGATGGAAGGTCAGGGTTTGAGGCCAGTACATTTGAACTAGCTCCTGGGGGGCTCTCTAAGGAGACAAAGAATAGGACTGCTGCATCCTCAGTCATGTCGTAGAAGGTTGAACGAACGAACAAACAAACTTTAGTTTCAAAGGGTTTAGAATTGAGCACGCAGGCCTGTCTAACATTCTGCCCTTCCTTTCTCTCGTCTTCCATACTGAACCCATTTATTCTCACATGTATCTTAAATATTACTTAAATAATAAAATAAAATAATATACAATACAATAAAATCCCAACATTGTAACAGTACAATAACAGTTACACACATTTACAGTACCTTATTATAATTTATACTGAACAGGGCAAAATTATCTTTAAAACCTACATATGATGTTATGTAATTATTTAGGAACATAACTAAATTAGGGTGGCATATAATCTGTACTCATGATGTATTTGAAAAGTCTGTGATTGAATGAATATGGACTAAGCGTGTTTTTTAGGTCATGTGGAAGATTATTCCACATACGAGCAGCAGAAAAAGCTAAACTTTTCTTGAATAAGTCGAGCCTAGGCTTGAGCCTGTGTAATTTGTTTAAGGTCACTAAAATGAGGTTGTGTATGGGGCTGGCAACCTCATGTAAAACAAATTACCACAGAAACAACTGCTGCAAGAGTGTGTGACTGCTTCGTGCAGGCTTCCTTCAAGAGGACCTGTTCAGTTTTGGCTCCATTCTCCATAAGGAGCATAAATGAGAATGATGGTAATATAAAATCCCAGCTTTTTCTATCAGTACGTAACGCTAAGGGATGCAACTTTAACTTAGGTCAAAAGTTAGACATTAATTGTATTGTTTCCCTTATATGTACTCTCCTGAACATAGCAACACTTACCAAAGAAGAATGCGCAAATGGCGGTGTGCACAAAAATATTTATAGAATGTGTGATCCCGTATATACACATTGTGATCCTAGGTGCTGCTACGTAGTACTACTAACAGGAGGAAGCAATTCACTTTCTTCTGGCATGTTGCGAGAAGAAGAATGCTGTTATATATTGTGAGAGCATTTTAACTTCAGATGTAAAACAAATATTTTGGTTTTTTTTAAATACTTTTGAATAAGTAAAATTGCCATTAGGTATTGGTGCTTTTGAATTTAATTCCAATCTTATGACGGCCTTGGACCTAAGTTTTTGTTTCATTTTGTCCCAATTTTGTATTTTACTAATACTCATTCAATTTCCTTCACAACTATGTATAATGTTATCATACTTTTTAAGAACTTGGACGGAACAAACCCTTAAGCTTTAACACATTTTGAAACTCAGAGCGACAGACAATCCCTTGCAGTCAAACTCAAGAGTTAAAAATATTTACATCTTTATAATTCCTAGTGGTCAAACTTGGATAACCACCATGTCCTTTAAAAGTTAACAATATTCACATCTTTAAAATCCATTGCACTAAGTGTTAATGAATCTGTACTGACCAACTGTAAAAGTGTCTTTCTTCTTTATTTGTTTATTTCCCACTCTGTAAAGTGTCAGTCTGTATGCTCTGTAAGGAAGAGTGGTGTGTTGTTGAGATCAGGCATGCTCCAGTCTACCCAGCTGTAAATGGGTAACTCACCCTAGTCCTGAGTTAGGGAAGGCAAAGGCTCCAGGGGAAGCAGGCCCTAAACTTGGTCACTTCAACCGACGCAGGATGGTGTATGTATGGAGTAGAAGTGTAGAGTATGATACCGCAAATGGTGTACTGTTCGTGTGCTGACCAATATAACCACTCATACACTTGTGTCTACAAGGCACCAATGCAGACTGCTGGAATCTTTGTTTACTCAATTTATTCAGACGTACACACTGGGGCATACGAGTACATCATGGTATGTTGACATATCAACTTGTAGGTATACATAGCAGATCTGAAGTCATGACACATTCAGAAATAATGGGCAGTACATCAAAAGTTCAATGTCATGATACATTATGGCCGCATCCCCTATCTGACTAAACGCGTCAGTGAAGGCAGATCGGTAAATAACTAAAGTTACTTGACGTCCATAGTTTTGTAGTATATATCATGAAACCACGAAAGGGGGGTTTCTAGCAAGATTGAGATCTCCCTGTCACTGTCCGATAATAGGATAAATAATCTGTTCTCTTGGCAGTGATCAAAACATATGATGACCGAAATCTAACATGGCCGCCTCCCTGAGTTGTCGTTCACTCATTCATAGGAAGGAGAATATAAGCCAGAGTTAATTTATAATGGATATATAAATGATTTCATAAATGTTTCCATACAGCTCTACGGTGATCAGGTTAATTCACGTAGCCATAACCGCTGTAGGAAAGTCTGTCATCTTCGTCGATACAAAACACGACCCTAGCGATACGAAGCACAATGTTCCATCTAGGTCGAATCGACATGAGATCATCAAAATAGGGTCTGGCAATACATGGAGTCCGAATTATACATTGTACCGTACCTTAGGAGAGTCTCTAACATAAACTATAGTAGAGATACCATCTCCTTTAGAAGAAAACCACTTCATGAATCATATTTCCTTAAGAATCTACCAGCCCTTTGAAAAGTGCGTACCCGCCATTATCACGGTACATCGGAACTCATCACGACTTGTCAAGACAACTCATACTTCCGCTAGACCGGAATAATAAGAATCTAGTCCCGCCTACCCATCCAAAATATACAATATAGGACTGATTCTACTTGTACTAATAATATGTAATACATATGAATTCAGGCCATAAACATAATAAGCAAATTAATCTATTTTCTGGCCCTAAAAATAAGTACAAATATAAGAGCAATATCCGTGCGCCAGATCAATATCAAGAACGATTACTCCTATAATCAAAAGTGTGAATCCAACATGGATTATCTCGCTTTCCCCATAGACAGCATTCTCATACACAAATGAATGAATGTCTATATTTTTCCCATATTAAATAGCCATATCGATTTTTGTAATATGTGCGTCAAAATATGCACGCAACAGATTACCACACCCCTCGGGGAAAAAAAATGGTACATTTTTTTTTTGAAACACATCTAGGAGCAACATACAATAGGCTCACAACGCACCAATAACAATGCGCAGATGATAAGCATAAGTTTTATGACCTTAGAGAAGGTACTTCTCTAAGTATTAATATTTCCAGAGAGGTGTCACCAACGCATACTACAATATTAGCAATGACACAATTTCCACATTAGTTTATACATCAATTTCATCTAAGATATCTTAACATCATGATCATCAAAGACGAAAAACATTGAAAGATCAGCGGTGAATAAATATCAATGAACCGCTAAGTAGTGTTACAATCAATATATGATATATTACTGATGCGTGATGCCATATGATGATGGATGGCATCCGCATGTCTGGTTTTGTGTAGTGTGTAGATGTGTTCAGTCAAAACAATGTTCATGCAACAATAACAGGGCAATCCACATAGGATGTCAGTAAACTCACGACGTATAAAGTCAATGAGTCTTGAAACAGCCGTTGACGTTTTTCTTCATTATTTATTGTGGACGCCACAGTGACAAAATGGTTACGCAAATGTGTAGGCACATCAAACAGTCATTATCACAGCAACATTCAATACAGCAATAAACGGTAGACAGCATTACAATGATGAGTCAGATGCATGTTATATTTCAAAGTGCTGTAAATGTAGTCAGGTGAACAACTCCATCCTTTTCTATAACAGCCAGGAGATAACCAGATGTATGAGATCAGTTCACTCTCCTTAGTTTGACTTCAGCAAGACAGACACGTCTGCCGAAGTATAAATAATGTCCTCAAGAAGATCCTCTAGATAATAAAGGTTTTCTAAACCTAGTTCATTTAACAAAGTAGCAAGTAATGGTCCTTGGAACCTGCATCAACCGATGCAGTACAATGCAGCGACATGTGAGCTGGGAAAGAACATCTCGTGACGACGACTTTCGGAGACAGGCTATGAATCGAAATCGCTCACGACCCAAAATCGATAGAGTTAATGAAAAAGTCAATTTACCTTGCTTTCATGAAATACACAGAAATATCACGCCTCCCGACATGTGGGAAAACACTAGAGGTATTATCTCGACTAAACGAAATATCCATAAGAGGACTACACATCCCTGACAGAACAAAAAAAAGCGGAGATCCCCTCTTCAACGAGGCATCTCTTTCGCCATTCCAAATCGCTCACTCCCACTAGTGGTGGGCGGAAACCGATCGACCAAACAACAAGACAAGTCATGCGCAGTCCAGCGCAAAAATGACCACAGCTCAAAAGTTAACTGCATTCGATACCAACGCGAGAATAGGCTAATTATAGAGTGTCTGGTGAGGATATACCTCAACAGAAAAATAAATATGTCTCAAAAAATATTCACATCGGGGAGGTGTCACCAACACACATCACGTTAGCATGTAAACACAATATACGTATGCAAGTTACTATAATCATCATTAAACAGCATACTCTAATATTGTCTTTAAAAATGGATGTACAAATCTGATAGGAAAATTTAAATAGTACATTCTTTGACATGTAATGACATAAGTACATAGTAAAGTTAAACTACATGACGATCCAGGACATATGCTCTGGTATTCCGAGGGTAAGTACACAATCTAGAACTCGTAAGGTAAGTCCTCAGCTCAACAATGACATTCTGAGAAAGTACAAGCAATATAATGCTAATTAATAACTAATATGCTTCATAAGGTACAATACATTATTAATAATTGTGGCTGTTTAGTAAACTAACGGCCCTTATATTAACTACTCAGTCCTCCTCTATCATTTTAAAAAACGAACAGAAGAAGATGACAACAAAGCACGATAGTGTGTACATATAAAGTAAGTACAGATGTGCTAATCTATTGTAGAAATATAGGTGTGTTATGACTCTGTAATATATGGAAATATAGGACAGAAGTATTAGTTGGAGTCATGTGGGCATCTAGACAAAATGTCAGCCATCACATTATCCGCACCACGGATAGCTCGTACCGTGAAGTGAAAAGGTTGAAGAGCTATAGCATATCGAGTGGATCTCGAACTCTTCAAATTCTTAGTCTGAATAGCTGTAAGAGCTTTCTGATCAGTCTCTAGAATGAAATGTGCGCCCAGGAGGAATCTTTGTAGCTTTAGAATTGACCAAACCATCGCTAACAACTCACGGTCTAAACCCGAGTAGTTCCTCTCTGCCGCATTTAGTTTTCTAGAAATGTACATAACAGGATGCAGAGTATTTGCATATTCTTGCATCAGTGCTGCTCCAATCCCAGTGGATGAAGCATCACTCCGAAGAACAAAAGTCCTATCAAGAGTAGGTAATCTTAAGATGGGAGGAGAAGAAAATATATTCTTGATTTGGTCTAGTGAAGATTGGCATTCTTCAGACCAACGGACCAGATTAGGCGAACCTTTCTTCAACAATGTTGAGAGAGGTGCCATGATCGAAGATAAATTTGGAATAAATCTCCCATAAAATTGAATTAAACCTAAGAGACTCCTAACTTGTTTCTTCGTTTTAGGAACAGAGATGTTCAGTATTTTGGAAGTATTGTGGTCTTCTGTCTTCAAGAGACCATGACCAACACGATGACCCAGGAAAGAGATTTCACCAAAACCAACAAAAGCTTTAGAAGGTTTTGCTGTCAAATTATTCTCACGTAGAGTGGACAGTAAGTCATATAACCCTAAATAGTGATCTTCCCAGGTATCACTGAAGAGACAGATGTCATCTAAGTATGCGATGACATCCGAACGATGTGACAGAATTCGACGCATCATGCGAACGAAAGTGGCAGGGGCGTTCATGAGACCAAAAGGCATAACATTCCATTGAAATAGACCCCTAGGTGTAGAAAAAGCAGTAAGAGGTTTGGCATGCTCTGCTAAAGGCACTTGCCAATAACCTTTAGACAAGTCAAGTTTAGTGAAGAATCTAGAATTAGAAAGTCTAATCAGTAGATCTTCTAACAAAGGCATCGGTTCAGCGTCGAACTTTGTGACCTGATTCAATTTGCGATAATCAACGCAAATTCGTATGTTCTTATCCTTCTTCCGGACAATAACCATGGAAGAAGAATATGGTGAAGTCGATGGTTCAATTATATTTAATTGAATCATTTCATCCAATTCCTTTTCCACTTGCGACTGAAAGTGTATAGGAATAGGATACGGCCTAAACCCTAATTGGATTATTGTCGGTAAGAATTATGTCATGTTCTATGACATCTGTGTGTCCAGGAATGTCAGTGAGAACATCCTGAAATGTTTGTAACATCGACAAGTCTCGTCGATGTTCGTCACCAGAAAGATTAGGAGAAACAGAAACGTTTTTCCAAGATTCCGTGGAATGTAATGGAACCACTGGAAGGGGAAGGTTGACATCAGAGAAGGTAGCTTCCTCATCCTGAATGACAGACAGGGATGAATAATGACCGTGAGGTGCAGGAGCATCATCCGTTGCCTGGAAAATAGGCAGCAAATAGTCCGGACGTTCGTGAAATTCCGAAAGCATGTTTATGTGGAAAGTTTTATGCTTTCCATCAATATCGACCACATAGTCAACATCGGAAATCCGAGAGACTATTGCATACGGACCTTTCCATGCAATAAGAAGTCTATTTTCCCTACTGGGGAGTAGGACGAATGCTTTGTCACCTGGACAAAGTTGTCGTAGACATCTATTCTTGTTAGCAAACTGCCTTGCCTTCTCTTTAGCAATTTCTGATGAAGCAGTTGCTAGCTTACATGCCTCAATGATCTTTTGTCTAAGAGCAATGACATACTCATATGAGGATTGAGTTTCATCGCTAATATCATCGGCAGTGATGAGATCGTGTAATAAAGACATAGGGCCGCGTGGACGCGCGCCAAAGACAAGTTCGAAGGGAGAAAATCCTGTGTGTTCATTAGGGACTTCTCTATAGGCAAAGAGAGCCGCGGGTAAAACCCTGTCCCAATCTTGAGGATGATCTTCAGTTATCTTACCAAGCAAAGTCTTGAGCGTTCTATTCAGACGCTCAACTAACCCATTAGACATGGGATGGTAGATACTACTGAGAGATCGTTCAATATGTAAGGTAGACATTACCTGTGACATAGTGTCAGATATGAGTTGAGTGCCATGGTCTGACAATATTTCTCTGGGGAACCCCAAGCGAGAAAATATCAACCAAAGAGCATCTGCGATATCTGTAGTAGATATGCTCTTAAGAGGAATAGCCTCTGGCCAACGTGTGCACATATCGACACATGTAAGGATAAACTGATGTCCTCTGGCCGACTTGACCTTAAAAGGGCCAATAATATCTATGGCCATTTTCTGAAACGGCCGAATAGGAATGTCAGCAGCCTGGATAGGCGCAGCATGTCGTGGTCCTCTAGATTTGACCTCCTGACATACCTTGCATGATCGGCAGTAAATACGAATGTCCTTATTGACAAAAGGCCAAAAGAAAGCCGCAAGGACTCTCGACTTCGTACGGGCAAAACCCATATGTCCAGCACATTGCGAGTCATGAGCATGTTGTAATATTTGGACTCTCATGCTCTTGGGAACAAGAATTTGCGAATGTGCCGACGTAGTCGAATCTTGTACCATACGTACAAGTACGCCGTTTCTCATTGCAATCCAAGATTTTCTATTTGTATCCTGATTCGGATCACCTTTCTTCGCAAGAACGAAGAATTTTTTTAAAGAAGGATCTTCTTCTTGCAATTTTATGAAAGAGTCACGAGTAATTACTAAGTGACTATCTTGGCTATCAACTCCATTATCACTAATCAGTGAAGTTTCGGGTGTTTGTAGAGCTTGTGCTCTTGTAACTACTGCATTTGTAGCTTGCATGTTATTATCTTCCCAAGCAGCAATCTGCTGTGGGGTACACTCCCTAACTCCGTGAATACGACCAATAATAAGGTCCGCAATAGGATTAGGTAAGAGACAAGCATGCACATCTCCAGTAAAGAAAGGAGTGGCAATGCGAATTACAGCAGTAGGATATTTTTCTAGAGTGCCGCCAAATGTGACACATTTAATAACCCTTCCTGTAGCACAAGATGGATCTACAAGCGATTGTCTAACACCAATAGTGGTGCATCCGGAATCGAAAAGTAGTGAGACCGGA
The DNA here is from genome assembly GCA_024509875.1 of Oreohelix idahoensis. NCBI lineage: Eukaryota > Metazoa > Mollusca > Gastropoda > Stylommatophora > Oreohelicidae > Oreohelix > Oreohelix idahoensis. Next base: position 261,573 of record JAMPIV010003971.1, on the reverse strand, counting down.
GTATCATTAACAAGACCCTTATGTAGAATTAAAGAACCCCTCCCGTCATGCGCAACAGCAGCAGGAAGAGCGGGAAGTGGGTGACCACAACTCAAAGTAGTTATGGTACCCGGTTCGAATAAAGTACTGCATTGGGGGCATTTGTTTGCTCTTTCAAAGTCAAAAGCAGAACTAGTGACAGCGTCAAAGTTTTTACTATCAACAACATGATTACAGGCTCCCTCAGTTTCCTGTTGTACAGCATTAGCCTGCTGATATCTCTTTTTTTTGTGTTGAGATCTACCCCGACTATTATTACCTCTGAAGTTATCAGAGTTATTATTATCTCTGCAGTTATTATTGTCTCTATTGTAATTGTTATACTGGTTCGAATTCCAGTTTCCACGATTACTATCATGTTCACATTGATGCGAACATCTATTTGTTTGGTTCTGAGGTCTTCGGCAGGAATAACCTCTATTACCATATCCTCTTTTGAAATGCTTATAATTATTAGGGTGATAGTAACGACCACTATCAGGTTGTCTCCAATTCTTCGAAGAAGAATCACCATGAAATTGGTTTCCATGATTTTGACAGAAATTACCGCTGCCCTTTCTATCAAAATTTTGTTGGGATCTACGAGCAAAGTTTTGACCATACGGAGCTGCCGAAGCAACTGGTAAACCTTCTTTCACCTTAGAGTTACCCATGGTTATGTGTGGGTGCGCAGTTACGTATTGGCAACAGAAATCTTCCATTTCTTTTATTGTTTTAGGTTTACGTTCATGAAGGAAAGCAAGGAAAGACTCATTGACAGACGACATGACTTTGTCTCTAAGTATTAAGTCCATAAGTCCTTCATAAGTTTTTTCCGTCTTAGATAGTTCAACCCATCGTGAGAAAGTAATGCGTATTCTTGCAATAAACTCGGAGAATTCAACTCCATTTTCAGGTAACATGTTTTTAAATTGTAGACGATAGCCGTCTTCGTTAAGCTGATATTTCTTTAACAAAGCGGCCCTGACAACCTCATAATTGCTCTTGTCAGGTTCATCCACCATATTTAATATACTTAGAGCTTTACCTGTCAGTATCCCTGATAACTGATAAACATATTTTGCTTTGTCTATGTTATGAGCTGTACATGCTTGTTCAAATCTGTCCAGATAGAACATTATGTCATCACTGGAAGGACTAAATGTTGGTAACTTAATCTTAAAAGTATCATTATTAGCCTTCCCAGAAGATGAACCCTTGTTTGAATCATTACCATTACTCATGCTCGTCAATTTCAATTTCTCCAACTCTAAAGCTAAGAGTTTTTCTTCATGTTCCATTTTTGCTTTCCTCTCATCAGACTCTCTTTGTAACTTCCTTTCTTCAGCTTGAGCCTGCATTTGAAGTCTTTCATTTTCAGCTTCTTTTTCAAGTCTTTTATTTTCAGCTTCTTTTTCAAGTCTTTTATTTTCAGCTTCTTTTTCAAGTCTTTTATTCTCAGCTTCTTTTTCAAGTCTTTTATTCTCAGCCTCTAGCTGTAGCTTTCTTTCCTCAGCTTCTGATTCCCTTTTTTGTTTTTCCATTTCCATTTGGAATCTCTTTTCATCCACCTGCATCTGCAGTTTCTTTTGTTCAGCTTCCATATGCAGTTTCTTTTGTTCAGCTTCCATTGCTTTATCATATCGAGCAGTTGCAAATTCTTCTAACTTATCACCAGTCTTCCCAAGCAATTTACCCTGCTCAATAAAGTGCTCAAATGTAGACATGTTGTCTAACATATGAGTCCAAAACCTGAAATAATTAACTAATTTATTTCAAACCTAAGTGTAACAAGTCTTAATTAAGCACTTGTATATTCACATCACATTATATTATCCCAGTCTCTGTGGGAAACAAGTCTCCAATCAAAGAACTTGTATATGAAATATCAGCACTCAAATCTTGATCATAAGTGCACTTCTCATTCAATAGTGCACGACACTATTCATCATTCATTTATCATCAGTATAGTAGTAACAGTGCATTAGCATAGCCCATTAACTAATTACTATAACTGTAAACAATGACTATGTAAACACATGCAGAATGTAAACATTGAAAATGTAAACAATACAAACAATGTAAACAATAACAATGTAAACAATAACAAAGATCAGCAACAATACAAAAAAAACTTTCGCAGAAATCAACTAAAAATAAAGCAGAAATTAATGAAATATCACAAAAAATGTGACGATATCTGCGATAGAATTAAACAAAATACATGACACCACAGTGTATAAACAAAAATGTTGTATGAAACTAAATTATAGACAAGAGTAGGCTAACAAATACAAACAAATCACAACAAAACTAAAGAATGTGAAATAATAACGAAAACAATATTAAAACATGTCATCACAGCTAACATAAATAGCAACAGAAGTCGCTTAGCAAATTCCAGTATTGGAAATTTGCAAACCTTACAGAAAACGCTCACAATAGACGACCTCTATGACGTGGCATAATCTAACGGAGACACCACCCAACCGAGAACCCGCTGAAATATAAACATATAAATATACAAATAACATATAGACATATAATATATAGAATGAGATGATACACAGAAGACTCAGCAGAAGTATAAGGGCACAGTTTACATACAAACAGGCCACTTAACTTAAAGGCTTCCAATCGTAGAACAGCAGAAAAACGGATGTCAATCAACGTCCTAAAGAGCGAAGCTCCAACGATGATGGCACATCTGAACTGCTTCCACTGCTAACACGATGGTACAAGAGCTTCTGAAATACTGTGTGTTGAGTTGTTTCGGCACTTGACCTTCTAATCCAAAAGTAAGTTGATGGAAATCGGTACTTGGCCTTCTTCAGAAAACAACCCGTTTCAACCGGCACTTGACCTTCTCAAAAAAATCGACAGCACTGGAACCTTGACAGCAGCAACTTGCTTGACTTGCGTAAAAGATAACAGCAGTCCGAGTTATCCGGCAACATGTAACAACGCCGGGTACTGTCAAATTCTTGTTTCCGTCAAAAAGTTGAAATTTTGACTTTTACCGGGCAACGCCGAGTACTTTGAAAATTTTGAAGATGTTGACTGTATTGAAGAATGTTAATTTCTTGAAGGATGCTGATGAATTCTTGTTGAAAATGAAGTGGGTAAGGGACCCCGTGTTTGCTAGTACCAGAATCAAACCAGCTTATGGCCACCAAATGATGCGTGATGCCATATGATGATGGATGGCATCCGCATGTCTGGTTTTGTGTAGTGTGTAGATGTGTTCAGTCAAAACAATGTTCATGCAACAATAACAGGGCAATCCACATAGGATGTCAGTAAACTCACGACGTATAAAGTCAATGAGTCTTGAAACAGCCGTTGACGTTTTTCTTCATTATTTATTGTGGACGCCACAGTGACAAAATGGTTACGCAAATGTGTAGGCACATCAAACAGTCATTATCACAGCAACATTCAATACAGCAATAAACGGTAGACAGCATTACAATGATGAGTCAGATGCATGTTATATTTCAAAGTGCTGTAAATGTAGTCAGGTGAACAACTCCATCCTTTTCTATAACAGCCAGGAGATAACCAGATGTATGAGATCAGTTCACTCTCCTTAGTTTGACTTCAGCAAGACAGACACGTCTGCCGAAGTATAAATAATGTCCTCAAGAAGATCCTCTAGATAATAAAGGTTTTCTAAACCTAGTTCATTTAACAAAGTAGCAAGTAATGGTCCTTGGAACCTGCATCAACCGATGCAGTACAATGCAGCGACATGTGAGCTGGGAAAGAACATCTCGTGACGACGACTTTCGGAGACAGGCTATGAATCGAAATCGCTCACGACCCAAAATCGATAGAGTTAATGAAAAAGTCAATTTACCTTGCTTTCATGAAATACACAGAAATATCACGCCTCCCGACATGTGGGAAAACACTAGAGGTATTATCTCGACTAAACGAAATATCCATAAGAGGACTACACATCCCTGACAGAACAAAAAAAAAGCGGAGATCCCCTCTTCAACGAGGCATCTCTTTCGCCATTCCAAATCGCTCACTCCCACTAGTGGTGGGCGGAAACCGATCGACCAAACAACAAGACAAGTCATGCGCAGTCCAGCGCAAAAATGACCACAGCTCAAAAGTTAACTGCATTCGATACCAACGCGAGAAGACAAATGCTTACCGAGAAAAGTGACTATAAATTTCAAGCAGTTGTTGCCCTTGCGTTATAAAACAGACACTGAAATAAAACGATGTTGCGAGAATTTATCACGCAACAATTACATATGTGTACACATTTCAACATAGAAACAACTGTATCAAAGTTGTATAACAGTTATGAATCATGTGGGCATCTAGACAAAATATCTGCCATCACATTTTCTGACCCAGGGATAGCTCGCACTGAAAAATGAAATGGCTGTAGAGCAATCGCGTATTGCGTTGATCTCGCGCTCTTCAGATTTTTACTCTGAATAGCCGTAAGAGCTTTCTGGTCAGTTTCCACAATGAAATGCGCGCCCAGAAGAAATCTTTGCAGTTTAAGGATTGACCAAACCATAGCCAATAATTCACGGTCTAGGACCGAGTAATTCTTCTCTGCGGCATTTAATTTCCGAGAAATATACATCACAGGATGCAGAGTTCCAGAGTACTCTTGCATTAGTGCCGCTCCAATCCCGGTGGATGAAGCGTCACTACGAAGAATAAATGTCTTATCCTTAGAAGGCAATACTAGGATAGGTGAAGTAGAAAACATAGTTTTAACCTTATCCAAAGAGGATTGACATTCTTGAGTCCAATGGACTACATTAGGAGACCCTTTCTTTAGCAAGGAAGAAAGAGGTGACATAATGGAGGACAGATTCGGAATGAATCGTCCATAAAATTGTATTAGACCTAAGAGACTTCGCACTTGCTTTTTAGTCTTAGGAATAGAAATGTTAAGTATCTTACTTGTATTATGGTCTTCTGTTTTTAGGAACCCATGACCAACACGGTGTCCTAAGAAAGATATTTCGCTAAAACCAATACATGCTTTCGATGGTTTCGCTGTCAGGTTATGCTCGCGTAAGATAGACAATAGTTCATTTATACCATTATAGTGATCGTTCCAAGTATCACTGAAAAGACAGATGTCATCAAGATACGCAATGACATCTGAGCGATGAGATAGGATTCGAGACGCATCATGCGTACAAATGTTGCAGGGGCGTTCATAAGACCGAAAGGCATGAAATTCCATTGAAATAGACCCCTAGGCGTCGAAAAAGCAGTAAACGGTTTGGCGTGTTCGGATAATGGAACTTGCCAATATCCCTTAGACAAATCGAGTTTAGTAAAGAAATGAGAATTCGATAGTCTCGTAAGTAGCTCTTCTAGCAAAGGCATAGGTTCAGCATCAAATTTAGTCACTTGGTTCAATTTGCGATAATCCACGCAAAGACGTATGTTATTGTCTTTTTTTCGTACTATAACCATCGGCAAAGAATATGCTGATGTGGATGGTTCAATAATTTTTAACTCTATCATCTCATCTAACTCTTTCTCTACCTGTGCTTGAAAATGTATCGGGATAGGATACGGTCTGACTCTTATAGGACTATGGTCAGTAAGAATAATGTCATGTTGAATGACATCAGTTTGACCAGGAATGTCAGTAAGGACATCCTGAAATTGTTCTAACATAGTAGAAACTTGTTTCTGCTCTCCTGGAGATAATTCTGGAGAAATTGCAACATCTTTCCATGATTCATTAGAGTGAAGAGGAATCAGTGGAAAAGGTAAATTTACATCCGAGAAACTCGTTTCCTCATCCTGTATTACTGACAGAGATGAGTACTGTCCATGTTGGACTGGAAAATCGTCCGTTGCCTGGAAAACAGGTTGTAAATAATCAGGACGTTCATGGAATTCCGTGAGCATGTTGATGTGGAAGGTTTTACGCTTCCCGTCAATATCGACGATATAGTCAACATCGGAAACTTTTGATATTATATCGTACGGACCTTTCCAAGAAATGAGAAGTCTATTTTCCCTACAAGGTAGCAAGACAAATGCTTTGTCACCTGGACAAAGTTGTCGCAAACATCTCTTTTTATTGGCAAATTCCCTTGCCTTCTGTTTCGCAAATTCAGAAGAAGCAGTTGCCAACTTGCATGCTTCAATAATCTTGTGTCTAAGTGCGATGACATATTCATAAGAGGATTTTGTGTCATCGACAATATTATCAGCAGTTATAAGATCATGAAGTAAGGACATAGGACCTCGCGGTTTCGCGCCAAAGACAAGTTCAAAGGGAGAAAATCCTGTATGTTCGTTGGCGACCTCTCTATATGCAAAGAGAGCCGCGGGTAAAACCCTATCCCAATCCTGAGGATGATCTTCTGTTATCTTACCTAGTAGGTTTTTCAGAGTTCTATTCAAACGTTCCACCATCCCATTGGACATAGGATGATAAATACTACTCAGCGATCTCTCTATCTTCAGAGTCGACATTACTTGAGACATGGTATCCGATATGAGTTGGGTACCATGGTCGGATAATATTTCTGCTGGAAACCCCAGACGAGAAAATATTAACCAAAGAGCATCTGCGACATCAGCAGTAGTTATGCTCTTTAGAGGAACAGCCTCCGGCCAACGTGTGCACATATCAACACACGTCAAAATAAATTGGTGTCCTCTAGCAGACTTTATCTTAAATGGACCAATGATGTCTATCGCCATTTTTTGAAATGGCCGAATGGGAATGTCTGCAGCCTGAATAGGTGCATCATGGCGTGGACCTCTGGATTTAATCTCTTGACATACTTTACAAGATCGACAATAGATTTGTATGTCCTTATTCACAGCAGGCCAAAAGAAAGATTGAAGAACTCTAGCTTTAGTACGGGAAAAACCCATATGTCCAGCACACTGCGAATCATGAGCGTGCTGTAAGATTTTAAACTCATATTTTTAGGCACAAGGATTTGAGAATGAATGGACTTAGCGGAGTCTTGTACCATACGTACAAGTACGCCATTCTTCATCGTAATCCAAGATTTACGATTTGTATCCTTATTCGGATCACCTTTTGTTGCCAGAGTAAAGAATTTCTTTAGAGTAGGATCATCTTCCTGCTGTTTGATAAAGGAATCGTGGGAAATCTCCAAGGGATCATCTTGGATCTGCGCATCATTATCTTCAGAATGTGAAGATTGTGGCATATTAAGAGCTTGAGCCCTAGTGATTACTGCATTAGCAGATTGCATATTAACATTTTCCCAATTAGAAATTTGCTGTGGAGTGCATTCTTTCACTCCATGAATGCGACCGATGATAAGATCAGCGATCGGATTCGGCAAGAGACATGCTTGCACCTCTCCTGTAAAGAAAGGCGTAGCAATATTGATAATGGCAGTGGAGTACTTCTCCAATGTGCCACCAAATGTTACACATTTGACTATATTGCCTGTAGCTCGAGAAGGATTTACGAGTGATTGCCTCACTCCAATGGTAGTGCACCCCGAATCGAAAAGAATTGATACCGGAGTACCATCTATTAGGCCCCTATTAAAGACAAGAGCACCCCTTCCATTATGCGCAATTGACGCATGGAGAGCGGGAAGCGGGTGACCGCAGCTTAAAGTAGAAACTGTGGTTGGATCGAATAATGTTTTGCATTGCGAACACTCAGATGCTCTAGCAAAATCGAAAGCGGAATTTGCTACACTATTGGAGTCTTTTTTATCATTATTTTGATTATCGGTGTCGTGGAACTCCTGTTGTGCAGAGTTAGCCTGGTAATACGATTTACCATGTCTTTTGTGTTGTGATCTACCTCGGTTATAATTGTCTCTATAATTATCATTTCCCTTGTTATAACCCCTATTTGGGTTTGAATCATAACATTCATGATCATAATCATCATGCTCATTATATTGAGTATCCCTGTAATATTGGTTTTTTTTTGTCTCCATGAAGCACTTGGGTAGTTCCTATAGCTACTCCCCTTTCGAGAATTTCTAACATTATGGGTACCCCTCGCGTGTCGAGGACTATCAGCCCGATTCCAGTTCTTCAAAGAAGAACCCTGATTTGAGTGGTTATCTTGGTTTTGATATTTATTCCAATTAACTTTTTTATCAAATTTATTTTTAGCTCCTTGGAATTTGTGTGAGTAATTCTGATTATATTCTGTTGCCGAAGCAACTGGCATACTCTCTTTAATGTTAGAGTTACTAAGAATCATGTCAGGGTGTGCCGTGGCATACTGGTCACAATATTCTTCCATTTGCTTTAATGTACTAGGTTTACGCTCATGTAAGAACTCTAGGAATGATTTATTTACAGAAGACATGACCTTGTCTCTTAGCAATAAATCCGTAAGACCATCAAATGTTTTCTCTGTTTTGGATAATTCAATCCATCGTGAAAGTGTAATTCGTGCTTTTGAGATGAATTCTGAGAATTCTACACCTACCTCAGGTCTCATTGTTTTAAACAAAAGACGATAGCCTTCCTCAGACAGCTGATATCTCTTTATCAAAGCTGCCCTAACAGCATCATAATTATCTTTGTCGGCCTCTTCAACAAAATATAACTTACTCAGAGACTCCCCTTTTAGATTTTCAGACAACTGATTCACATACTGTGATTTGTCAACATTATGAGATCGACAAGCCCGTTCAAATCTAGAAAGCCAAAATGTTATGTCATCACTGGTAGGGTTAAACGCTGGTACCTTGACCTTGTACACAAAGGGTTTACCATTACCACCAGATGCCTGATTAACATTACTCATACATGTCAATTTTAATTTCTCTAATTCAAACTCATGTTCTCTTATTGCTTTTCTCTCTTCAGCTTCTCTATCTAATCTTCTCTGTTCTGCAGCAGCTTCTAATTTTTTCTGTTCTGCAGCAGCAGCAACTTCTAATTTTTTTCTGTTCTGCAGCAGCTTCTAATTTTTTCTGTTCTGCAGCAGCAGCAACTTCTAATTTTTTTTCTGTTCTGCAGCAGCTTCTAATTTTTTCTGTTCTGCATCAGCTTCTAATTTCTTCTGTTCTGCATCAAATCTCCTTTCCTCCACTTGCATCTGCAATTTCTTAAGTTCAGCAGCAGTATCAGCTTCTTTTTCTAATCTTTTTTCTTCAGCTAGAGCTTTCCTTTCTTCTGCAGCAGCTTTTTTTTCTTCTATTTGAAGTTTTCTCTCCTCAGCCGCAGCTTTTTTTTCCTCAGCAGCAGCTTTTCTCTCTTCAGCAGCAGCAGCAATTTTTTTCTCTTCTGCAGCTAATGCTTTGTCATATTGAGCAACAGCCCATTGTTCTAAGTCTTTTCCAGTCTTATCAAGAGATTTTCCTTGTGCAATAAAATAATCTAATGTAGACATATTGTCTTCTTAAATCAGAAACCTGAAAAAGTAAATAAATTACCCTCTTTCACGTTAATGGGAGACAAGTCTATACCATAGACTTAGTCTTAGTCCAAACTTGTATGGTTTATAATAACCAATGATAACTTGAGTACCTATGGACAACAATAACTGTATCTCAAATACTGTGGGAGACAAGCCTTACAAAGGTCTTGTATATCTCAATGTAATCAAAGATCACTTGGGTACCTGTGGAAAATAATCATAAAGTACTGATCTGTACTATACTATCAGTGTATACCACTATAACTCCTATGTCATATGTCAACTAAAGACATTACAAAGGACAAACAAGAAAAGACAATATGAACACATTTGCAGAGATCAAATTAAATTAAATAGGAGAAATGAAAAAAAATGATCACAGAAACCGTGATGATAACTGCAATAATATAACAAGACAAATAACGCCACAGTGTATAAACATAAGGGTGTAAAAAACTGAAATGAAAGGAAAGATGAGACCTACAATTATACAAACAAATCAAACAAAAATAAAGAACAGAAAAAATGTTACAAATACAAATATGAAACAGTCGTCACAACTAACCAAATATTTGCAAACTATGTTGCATGCAAATTTCAATTAAGAAATTGCTCCCTATCGAACGCCAGAACAAGACCAATATCACTCGGTATTTCCTGTTCTAGTCACCTCCCATCCAGGCCCGCAACATATAAACACCTACACATATAAACAAATAACATGTAAGCATAAATAGCATATAGCATACAATATAATTTATGTCATGAATGGAATGTGTTGCAGGTATGGTGTTGTAAAGCAGGCACAGTTTATTTTAATTCTAATAACTTGCCACTTTATTGAGTAATAGATTTAATTCTAAACTATTACACTGTCAATTTTTCTCTTTTGAGCATATGAAGATCCAACGATGAACTATGCACTTTATGTTCAACAACACTGTGATTCTTCTGTACGTTGAGAAATGTCAACAATACTGCTCCAGATATTTTCTACACTTGATACCACTGTCCTGTGTAATACTGTCTGTACAGCGAAAAAAACTGTCAACAAGCGCTGACCTAGATACAGCATCCTATCGGTAATACAGGTCAAGCTGACATCGACTGTATAGCTGTCCTACTGGTGTTGATGTGGTCAAACAAATGTTCTTTCAGCTGTAAACTGTGATTCTCAACACAAAACTGCGTAAGCTGGACCCAGGAATCTGGCTCGCCACTGTAAAAGGTTCTTTCTTCTTTATTTGTTTATTTCCCACTCTGTAAAGTGTCAGTCTGTATGCTCTGTAAGGAAGAGTGGTGTGTTGTTGAGATCAGGCATGCTCCAGTCTACCCAGCTGTAAATGGGTAACTCACCCTAGTCCTGAGTTAGGGAAGGCAAAGGCTCCAGGGGAAGCAGGCCCTAAACTTGGTCACTTCAACCGATGCAGGATGGTGTATGTATGGAGTAGAAGTGTAGAGTGTGATACCGCGAATGGTGTACTGTTCGTGTGCTGACCAATATAACCACTCATACACTTGTGTCTACAAGGCACCAATGCAGACTGCTGGAATCTTTGTTTACTCAATTTATTCAGACGTACACACTGGGACATACGAGTACATCATGGTATGTTGACATATCAACTTGTAGGTATACATAGCAGATCTGAAGTCATGATACATTCAGAAATAATGGGCAGTACATCAAAAGTTCAATGTCATGATACATTATGGCCGCATCCCCTATCTGACTAAACGCGTCAGTGAAGGCAGATCGGTAAATAACTAAAGTTACTTGACGTCCATAGTTTTGTAGTATATATCATGAAACCACGAAAGGGGGGTTTCTAGCAAGATTGAGATCTCCCTGTCACTGTCCGATAATAGGATAAATAATCTGTTCTCTTGGCAGTGATCAAAACATATGATGACCGAAATCTAACATGGCCGCCTCCCTGAGTTGTCGTTCACTCATTCATAGGAAGGAGAATATAAGCCAGAGTTAATTTATAATGGATATATAAATGATTTCATAAATGTTTCCATACAGCTCTACGGTGATCAGGTTAATTCACGTAGCCATAACCGCTGTAGGAAAGTCTGTCATCTTCGTCGATACAAAACACGACCCTAGCGATACGAAGCACAATGTTCCATCTAGGTCGAATCGACATGAGATCATCAAAATAGGGTCTGGCAATACATGAAGTCCGAATTATACATTGTACCGTACCTTAGGAGAGTCTCTAACATAAACTATAGTAGAGATACCATCTCCTTTAGAAGAAAACCACTTCATGAATCATATTTCCTTAAGAATCTACCAGCCCTTTGAAAAGTGCGTACCCGCCATTATCACGGTACATCGGAACTCATCACGACTTGTCAAGACAACTCATACTTCCGCTAGACCGGAATAATAAGAATCTAGTCCCGCCTACCCATCCAAAATATACAATATAGGACTGATTCTACTTGTACTAATAATATGTAATACATATGAATTCAGGCCATAAACATAATAAGCAAATTAATCTATTTTCTGGCCCTAAAAATAAGTACAAATATAAGAGCAATATCCGTGCGCCGGATCAATATCAAGAACGATTACTCCTATAATCAAAAGTGTGAATCCAACATGGATTATCTCGCTTTCCCCATAGACAGCATTCTCATACACAAATGAATGAATGTCTATATTTTTCCCATATTAAATAGCCATATCGATTTTTGTAATATGTGCGTCAAAATATGCATGCAACACCAACCATTTAGCACATTGGAGCACATGTACGTCCTCAGCACTACTTCTGTTTTGCACTTATAAAACTCATTTTTAGGGCGTTAATCTTTATTAGAGTTCTTTTACCCTTGTGTTACCAGGCCAACAGGGGAGTAATGAATTTGTAACACTATAACCTACCAGGCAGGTCGTTAAGTGTGACCACAGAGTATTGGGTATAAGGGCTGACTACCTCATTCTGAGGAAATTCTATGCTACAACAACTTTAACAAGTGTGAGCGGAAAATTAGATGAGAACATGCTGGCGATGGATAGGACACAAACTGAGGAAATCTGCGGATATCATTATAAGACATTCCTTGCTCCGGAATCTTCTGTGTAAGAGAGATAGAAAGAGACTTAAAAAAATACATGGAAAAGAGAAATGGAGACAGATATTAAAAGGATGAGGGACACAAGGAACGACCTTGTGCAGACGACATGGGACAGGAAGACTTGGCGTATGTTTGTTGAAGGTTTATGCTCCTTGGGGAGCTGAAGAGTATTGATGCTAACGAGGATGAGAAGAATAAAAGGATTACAATGACATGACCAGATGATGACCAATGTGAAGGTCATGGTCAGACTAGACAGATACCAGTAATGTAAGATGTCATGGTCAGACATAGACAGATACCAGTAATGTAAGATGTCATGAAATGACATTAGCTTTCCATAGTTCACATTGAGGAAGTCAGTTGATGGCATTACAAGTCAAGGCAACCTTTGCTCTGGAAATCTTACTTACTTACTTAGTTGTTCCCCTTCTACCGTGAGGTGAAGAGGTTTGGAAGAGAGCGCCAGACTATCCTATCGGCTGTCTTCCTCTGGAAATCACAAGATTAAAATAAATAATGGGATACACAGGTAAAAATGCCATATGATGTTTAACTGGGAGTCTCTGGTGTAACAAGAGTCTCTGGTGTGACAAGAAAATCTCTGATGTGGCCAGAAAATCTCTGATGTGACCAGAAATCTCGGATGCGACCAGAAAATCTCTGATGCGACCAGAAAAGCTCTGATGTGACCAGAAAAGCTCTGATGTGACAAGAAAAGCTCTGATGTGACAAGAAAAGCTCTGATGTGACAAGAAAAGCTCTGATGTGACAAGAAAATCTCTGATGTGACCAGAAAATCTCTGATGTGACCAGAAAAGCTCTGATGTGACAAGAAAAGCTCTGATGTGACAACAATCAATAGGACAACTGCTCACTCAAGCATGTCATACAAGGCTGAGGTTGTGATAATGCTGGTGACCTCATCATGTAAAACAAATTCCTACAGAAAACACTACTGCAAGACAAGCATGTGAATGCTGGCTTCCTGCAAGGGGACCAGCTGCAGTAGTGTCTCCATGCTTCTTAGGGAGCGAAAAAGAAAAGGAGAACAGAAAATAAAACCAGTTTAAACCAAATAGACATAGGGTTGGATGAAAATGAGATCAAACCTAGTTTTTTTTTAAATACCATAACAAAAGAATGGACTTTGAGCATTCTAAACGGTAGACATGCCCATCTGCTGTTGACAGCTCCGTTACAGACATGTCAGATATCCAGAAAGACTAAAACACTCTGCAACATAGAAACTGCTTAGGTTGCAACTAGGAACAGAATATTTTATGACCCGTGAATCCTACTGTGTAAATGGTCTTGAGAAAAATACCATAGAAAACTACCTGCTAACATGTAAGAAGTATGAACAACAAAGTAAACCACTAACAGAATACTTAAAAGCACAAAATTCCCCACTGCAATACCAACCGTATCTTTAGAAACTGCTAAAAATTGACCTACCCAAGGAACTACACAACAGAGTAAAATGTCATATTACCAAAACAAGAAAACAGCTACATCAGCTGATCAGGACAAGTAAACAAATAAATTCACAAAATAATATTCACCACACTACATCAGTGGCAAAAGAGTGTTTCTAATCATAATAAACATTTAAAAAAAATAAAACACAAATACTAAAAAGAATTGTAATTATAAAAACACAAAATAGAGAAAGATTACAGTAAACCAAATGAAGGCAAGTAACTAAAACCCATAATTCCCTAGAACACCAAAGTGTAAAGTGAGATATATTTTAAAAAAATATGGAAAGTTGTACTCTCTGTACGGTATAAACATTCTGAAATGCCACATAACCAACCCTTAAACCTCAACACTATATGAATGCTCAAAGTGACAGAACATGTCTTGTGTCAAACATTGGACAACCACCACGTCTTATAAGAGTTAAATCACATTTCCATCTCCCTCTCTTTCTCCATCTCTTACTGTCCTCCAGTTTCATTATTCATGTCAGATGAATATGGGCTGCCTCTTGTCAGATGAATATGGGCTGCCTCTTGTCAGATGACTATGGGCTGTATCTTGTCAGATGAATATGGGTTGTCTCTTGTCAGACAAATACGGGCTGCCTCTTGTCAGACAAATACGGGCTGCCTCTTGTCAGATGAATATGGGTTGTCTCTTGTCAGATGAATATGGGTTGTCTCTTGTCAGACGAATATGGGCTGTCTCTTGTCAGACGAATATGGGCTGCCTCTTGTCAGACGAATATGGGTTGTCTCTTGTCAGACGAATATGGGTTGTCTCTTGACAGACTTTTTCAGGCCATAAATCGAGGATTCCTCAGCAAGAGAGAGGTTGGTAAGAAAACGAAGATGGCTGTATACCACTCCACTTATGTCCCAGTCTTGACATATGGATGCGAGTCATGGGCAATGACTACAACCCACAAAAGCCAGATCCAAACCTCAGAAATGAGGTATCTGAGGAAGGTGGTTGAAGCAAAAAGAAGAGACATGGTCCTCAACCAAACGATACGTCAAGGCCTAAAATCCCACCCCCTGCAGACCCAAGTAGAACAGTCCCAACTAAGATGGTTTGGCCACCCAACTAAGATGGTTTGGTCATGTCTGCAGAATGGGAGAAGATCAGCTACCACGACAAGCATGGGAAACAAAGAGCCAGAGATCCAGACCCCCAGGACGACCCAGAGTCCGCTGGGAGGACAACATTAGACAATCTTTGAAGGACCGAGGACTAGAATGGAACCAGGCCAGGAGGAAGAAAGCCGATAGGATAGTCTGGCGCGCTCTCTCCCAAACCTCTACACCTCACGGTAGAAGGGGAACGACTAAGTAAGTAAGTAAGTTTATTACATAACATGATATGTCACATCAACATTACAGCTGAATATAAGATTATGTCTGTTCAAAACGTGATTTCACAGTGAGCTACACTTGTTACTGTTTCTTGTATCGTCTGTTTATCGGCCAATTTAGATGTTATTTTATTTTGCTTTTTGGGAATAACAAGTAAAATAAAATAAATCACGTTTGTCATATGGCAGTTGTTGCCCCTTGTTTTGACATTACTTCATGTAACTCCAATACAAACAAGTGGGAGATATACAAATTTAAAAATTGCAAATAACTTTCCAATCACCCCCGTATACAACAGAGAAACACTCATAGTGACGGAAAAGTGAAGAATTCATCACAATTTTGGTCAAACAAGACAGGAATGTGATTGGGTTTGCCCGACACAAACAGAGAAAACAGCAAGGCTCATCTCAGGTCGGTCGGTAGTGGCCTTGTCAACATGCGACAGCTTCAGAACTAACTTCATAAATCTGCACTAACACCCACGACCTGACACTCGGACCTAAGACTGCATGTCTGAAAGGGTTTCCTTACGTACGCTTTTTTTTTTTTTTAACTGATGAAGAAAAATATCCGGGTAAACGTTTGATGGGTTATATACTTATGATATATAGTGTCTCTGTGATCATATAATATGTTCAGTTGCCGGTATTTGATCATGGCAGCATATCTCCTGTCCAGTTATTGTAAACAATTAACTACAATTTCCATATTGCGTGTGTGTGTCGTGCACATGTACGTTCCTGCATCAGCATGAAAGAAATACTTGTTATGTAAAGATAGTGAGATGAGTGCCGCCCGTGTGTGTGTGTGCGCGCGCGTACATGTGTGTGAGGGAGAGAAAGAAAGACAGCCCTTGTGTTGGGGTGATAAGATAATATCCAGTGGTATGCTGGAGATTTGGGGAGAGTTCTAAGGTCAAAATAGAGCCAGTGTGAAGAAAGATGTTCAGTGTTTGTGTGTGAACACGGCTGTCTCTTGGGCAGTGTCAGTGGTGCAGCCGCACTAAGCGCCGAAATGTATTTAGGACAAACTTAAAATTTTTAAAATAGCAACTGAAACTGGATTGTTTCAACATTGTTACGATCAATTTTTGTTGGTCCTCATTTCTGTCCTACTTTTTTGGCGTGTCTTGTCCTCTTTTTAACGGCAAAAAGTCAGAAAATGCCCTCTTTTTGTTTAAAACGATTTTGGTCACGCTATACAAAGAGATTATAAAAATATTTGAGCTGTAAGGCTAAAATAAGGTGTGCAGAACAAAGTTTATTCAGAGAGACAGGTATGAGAGAGAGAGAGAGACAGGTAAAAGAGAGATAGACAGGTATGAGAGAGAGAGACAGGTATGAGAGAGAGACAGGTATGAGAGAGAGACAGGTATGAGAGAGAGACAGGTGTATGAGAGAGATAGGTATGAGAGAGACAGGTATGAGAGAGAGACAGGTATAAGAGAGAGACAGGTATGGTAGAGAGACAGGTATGAGAGAGAGACAGGTATGAGAGAGAGACAGATAGAGAGAGACAGGTATGAGAGAGATATAGGTATGAGAGAGGGACATGTATGAGAGAGAGACAGGTATAAGAGAGAGACAGGTATGATAGAGAGACAGGTATGATAGAGAGACAGGTATGATAGAGAGACAGGTATGATAGAGAGACAGGTATGAGAGAAAGAGACAGGTATGAGAGAGTTAGTTTTAATGGTAAAATATACTATGAAGAACGAGTAAATAATTAAGGGGGCTGCTGTAGAATGGTACACATATCTTGGCACTAATATAGACAAAGTTGGAGGGACAGACAGTGATATCAAAATAAGAATACAAAGCAAGAGGAGCTTTCATTGCATTGGGAAACATGTGGAGAACAAGAGAAATCAAGTCCAACACGAAAATAAGAATCTTCAACTCAAATGTGAAGTCAGTCCTATTGTATGGCTCTGAGACATGGAGAGCAACAAAAACAACAACCAAAAAGCTACAGACTTTTATAAACGGGTGCTTGCGTAGAATAGAAGGACTGAAATGGTATGACAAAGTCACAAATGTAGAATTGATGACAAAAACCAGACAAGTGACAATGGAACAAGAGTTGAGAAGAAGACGCTGGCGATGGATAAGACAGACACACATTGAGGAAACTGGGTGATAGCATTACAAGGCAGTCCTTGTTCTGGAATCCACAGGGAAAGAGAGGCAGAGGTATACCAAAAAACACATGGAGAAGAGAACTGGAAACAGAGGTGAAAACGATGAGGAAAACACGGAAAGAACTTGAGTGGATGGCACAGGACAGGAAGACTTGGCATGTGTTTGTTGAAGGCCTATGCTCCTTGGGGAGCTAAAGGATATTGATTGATTGATTGATACTACGAAGAACAAGTAAGGGGGCTGCTGTCATGTGACCGTATAACCATGAGGGAGCCTGAAACAGACTATAGATCTGTAACTAAAACCCAAATATAACACAGAGTAGACTGCTATGGTGTAGGAAACAGACAATAGGTTATTAACTAAAATACTAGTATTGGGGAAGCGGTGGTGTATTTTATGAGGTCAGCGTTAGTGAAAGATGCGGTCCAAGTCTACCCATCTGTTGTCATAGATATCACGCCTCGACACGTGATAGTTTAATCCAATAATTGAGCTCAGGCTGACCCACGCTGTTGGTGGTTTTCCCCAGCGAAAAGTAGTTAGAATAATAGTCTACAAGTAGGTGGACGTGTTTTCATAATTTGGTCCAGTGTGGTAAAGTGGGATATATAAATATTTATAGGGGACTTAGTGTACTGACTGAGATCAGCTGTGAAGGCATCTATATCTAATAAGGGTAGTGTATTATAGATGACCTTACTTGCTACCACATATTTATACCTCAGTCAGAATTATTCTTGAATATAGTGATGACTACGTTGAATGTCTAGGGTATGTATATGATGAAGTGTAAGTCACAACAACAACAGACAGATAAACAAGTCAATTTATTCCACCACACTTGACAACACTGTGACACTCACACACATGTAACATTCTATAAGACTATCTTGGATGAGTCACTGGTAAATTTTCAAATATCAATATGTATTAAGCACTTTTCATTAATATATATGTGTCCTGATTCAAATACAAAGTGAACCAGGAATCACAATCAATTTCAATTATAAGTTATATATATATAGAATTTATCAATATGAATCTTGTAGTGACATATTTTATTAATTTTATCATATGTGTGTCAGTTGTGTAGTAGTAATATGAGGTAATACTGGTGTTGTTTTTTTTTTCAAGCTATGTTGGTATTTGTCATCATGACTTCAAGTGTTTATTTCTGTTGGAACTAGTATTGGAGATGTTCTCAGTTCCGTTCATTAAAACAATTAATTTCCCCTCTTATTTTAATACAATGTCAGTTTAAGGGGGTATACATAATGTTGAGCTCCGCTGGCCACATAGGCTTAACTTTCGTGATGGCGGCAGGAAAAGACTCCTCTGCTCGATTGCTCCCCTGTGTTCTGGAGACACCTCACTGTTTGCTATATGGACCAAGGAGTATGCTGTCCGCCTCTGGATTCAGCAAAGCTCTGACCAGGTACTGCTCAATAGCTTTAGGACCACAGTCCCTGAAACAAGAAGGTTGTACCTCCTACTTCAGAACTAATTTATACTCTATTTCTACACTGAGCACAATACATAACAAACACTGAGTTCAGAGCGGTAGGCCAACTGCTATCTTCATCTGAAACAATTTTCACCAGTATTTTCCTCCCTAATGGTTACCACGCCTCTGCAATTCCAGCATTATTTCTTTCTAGTCAATAATATAGGTGTCAGTGTACTGTTTGGCAATTCCATTTAGTTTCACTTTCCTCCGACACCTTCTGTTCAGGCTGGAGCATTATATAGGCTTTACCTCAAGTTCGCTACTGAACCACACATATATACAGACATAATTTATCAATTTACATTCAATTTTCATTAAAAAGATATCAAACCTTTCAAGCTTACCACAATTCATGGAAATATTACACAGTGACGTTGAATGGCAATGAATATAGCACAACTTCGATCTGCCGATGTCCCAGGCTTTTATTTATAACAATATGCACTGGTGCTCAACGCACTGTTTCTTAGTAGGTTTATTACAAGATGTGGCCCGGAACAGACGCCCTGAATTGAGTATATTGGCAGCTCTAACCAATCATGCCATGTTTACCTACTTTTCAAAAAATATTACCCTTCTCACGTTTCCCCTAACAACAAAGAAGTAGTATTTATAGTCCGACTAATCGTGTTTAGCCTTGCATTTATTTTTCCGCCAATCAAATAGGAGGTAACATGTCAGCCTATTTCCCGTACAATGGTGGGGTGAAATTCTGCCACTGAGCGATTCTGAATTTGGTGTTGTCTGACACCCTCACTATTTTCTTTTGGCTATAATTTGTTAATTCCTAGACTATTTGCGTAACGTTTAACATATTATTTGTCAGCAAGTCCTAAGGAACCCAAATATATATATTTAATGGAGCCAATATGCATTTTCTTCTAGGATAGTCGTGCTGTTACTACCTCCTCACTTCCAAACTTTAGGGTGTCTGGGTACTGTCATGTTTTCAAACGTAAACCAGTATAATGTCATATTTCCTAATAAGAATTTTGTAAGTTTTTAAAACCTAACTCTGGTATGGGTAGTGTTTTTTATCACAGTCGATTTGAAAAAAAACTAGTGCATGTGGCCTTACACGCGTGATGGCAGCAATTGTGTATCGCGCGACGCGTGTTTAGTGTTGCATGTGTCCCTGCTTTCAGCCCTCCCTTCTTTCTATCTTTAGTCCATCTGTCTTTCGTTTTTTTTTTTTTGGCTACGTAGTGTATAAAAAGACATGAATGGAATTTTAAATCTAGGTCAACTTGCGTATCTCAAGGTTTTTCTTAGAATTGGAGTACACATTTTATTGTGTTGGGGAAACGCGTGTATGCTGCAGAAGGCCTTTACTATCAACGTGAAACGTTACAATTTGCAGACGAAGTAGAAAACAAGGGGGATTTCGAGTACAGTCATTGTGACAGCACTGTTCTTTTTTACCTTTTCTCTTTCCTGTTATTGAAGTAATTCGTTAGGCTTTACATTTACGTTTTAATTTATATATGTGGATTAGAATTTCTCACGACAAATCCTCCCCACTTAAAACAGACGTTATATGTCAGTCTATAATTCTATATACACATAGAGAAATTTATTATTATTCCTGGGTTTTAGGGTGATTCTCATCACACGGATGGCGGCTTAAAAAATCCGCTCCCAGATTTGTTTTTTCCACTTATATACTCTATGCTAAACTCAAATGGCTGCATCAATAAAGACCAACGGAGTAATCTCGAGTTCTCATGCCTAGCCTGTGCTAGAAACGATAAAGGTTTGTGATCCGTTTGCAACTTAAATGCCTTCCCATACAGATAAATATTGAATTTCTTTATTGCCCATATTACTGCAAGACATTCTTTTTCGCTAGTTGAGTAGTTGATTTCAGCTTTATTCAACTTTCTGCTAGCATATGCCACTGGGCTTAATTCCCCATCCAATGCATCTGATCTCTGTAGCAGAGTTGCACCTAACCCAATATTACTGGCATCCGTCCTTACAATGAATTCTTGACTTAAGTCAGGTAATTTCAAAATAGGTTTGCTTGTTAGCTTTTCCTTCAATTCCTGGTAAGCCATTTCACATTGTGGTGTCCATGTAATTCGATCTGGATTTCCCTTACGTGTCAAATCAGTTAACGGTGCACATATGGAATTAAAGTTTTTGATATACTTTTGGTAGAAACCACATAATGAGACAAAGGATCTCACGTCTTTCTTGGTTTGTGGTCTCGGGGCTTTCTTTAGTTTCTCTAAATTCTTTGGGTCAGGGGTCATGTTTCCCTGATAAACTGTGTGTCCCAGGAATTCCAATTCTTTACATCCAACGCAACATTTGGTTGGTCGGGCTGTTAAATTCGCTTCCCTAAGTCGATTAAACAGCATGTTCAGAGAGTCAATGTGTTCCTCAAATGTTTCTGTTGCTATAAGGATATCATCCATGAAATTTGTGATACATGGATTATTCAGAGGGTCCAATAATTTTCTCATCATCCTAGAGAAGACACTAGGCGCATTCTTCAATCCAAATGGCAATCTATTAAACTCATAGTGTCCTTCTGAGGTACTAAAAGCTAGGTATGGTCTAACCTCAGGCTTTACTGGAATCTGATAGTATCCTTTACTCAGATCCACTTTTGAGAAATATTTAGCTTTATTTAGTCTGGCAAACAGCTGATTTGTATCCGGCAATGGATCCACCTGTCCTTCTGTAATAGCATTCAGTCTCCTGTAATCTATACAGAGTCTATGTTCTCCAGAGGGCTTCCTTAAGAGTACAACACCGGAACTATACGAAGATTCACTGTGTGAAATAATTCCTTCCTTCAACAAATAGTCTATCTCTTCCTTCAAAGCTTTCTCCTTAGCAAAAGGAATCGAATATGGTTTCATACAGACAGGTGTGGGGTCTATCAGTTTCATATCATATTCCAATAAGTTTGTATGCCCAGGTCGGTCTGTTAACACCTCTGTATGAGTATCTAGAACCTGTTGCACTCTCTCTTTCTGAGTTTTCGTTAAATGTGTACTGATTTTCACCTGTGCCGCTGTCTCACAGGGGTGTAATGGATATTCAAATGATGAAAGTGGTTCCTTTTTCATCTCCATGGCGATAGACAAGGTCAACAAATGTGTCTCTTCCTGATGTTCTCTTTCCAAATATTTCTTCAGGAGATTCACATGATAGATTTTTTTTCTTTCCCCTTCTTATCTATCTTATAATTTGTTCTAGACACCTTCTCTAGAACTGTATATGGACCTTGCCATCCAATCTGTAACTTATTCTGACTCCCGGGGAGAAGAAGCAGTACCTTCTCTCCCACAGCCAAATCTCTGTCTTTCGCCTTCCTGTTATAATAGGCAGCATGTTTCTTCCTGGCTTGTTTCAAATTTTCATTGGCAAGTTTCCAGCCAGTTTTTAAACGAGTGGTCAGCTCATTCACATATTGGTATGAGGATGTAATATTTTCCTCTGCCTTTTCATCAGTCCACGTTCTTAACAAAGCTACATATGGACCTTTAATTGTGTGGACCTATTTGTCCATGCACCGGTATGGTCTCTTCCACTCGAAGCTTTATAGTGATGATTTTTCCTCCCAGAATTATTATTCACAAAACGACCGCTACCAATTTTTCTTTTGGGGCTTTCTACCCACTTAAAATTCTTGATGAGAGATTTCCTCTCTACATCCTCTTCCTCCAGTTTGTTTAAGTCCGATTGAGGGATTTTCGGCTTATCCTGGGGTAAGACATCTTTTTGCACTCTCCGCATAGTGGCCATTGTAAAACAGTTAAGTGAAGCTTGTCCGTGAAAAGGGGCTTCCCATTTCATTTGGTCCACTTTATCAAATTTATTTTTCTTCGTATTTTCAGGCCTACTTTTGCCCCGTGGCGTGTCCAGGTCCTGATCAATGTTCCCACTTGTGGGTGTTCCCTCATGTGCTATGCTACACCTTTCTACAAAATTCTCAATGTCCCATCTTGCCTTGGGCCAATAATAATTGTGAGCCACCTTTTGGATGATGGTACCTATTTTCTCATGGTCCCCATCTGGTTTCACATGTAGGCTCCTTATTAATTCTGTCCTATATCTTTTAGGAAGTACCAGCTGTCCCTGACCTTTGGATCTAGCTCCAGTCTTCCTATACATCAACTTGTTTTTCATGTAAAAATCTCCCTTGCCTGGAGTTGTATGACAAGTTGACAATTTTCCTGAAACAAGGCTTGAGGGTCTTATCCCCAGCCTGTGCCTTCCTCATCTCTTCTGGAGTGGTATCTAACATAATATCCTCCTCCTGTCTTGAGGTCGACCTGACCTGAAGGGTGGCCATATACACAGGTTTCCTTCTGCAACGGTCAGTGTCATGATTGTCCATCTGACAATTTTTACACCACCTTTTCCTTGGTTGAAAGATTTTCTTTCATCATATTTCCTTTCATCGAATTGTGGGGTTTTATTTTTATTGTCATACCGTGGCCTATCAAATTGGTGCTTACCTTTGTTTTGATCTCTAGGATCAAATTTATTAAAGTTCTGTGGTGCCCTAAAATTATCCACCTGTTTCTTTTTATTACCTGTTACCTCTGCTGAGCTGCTTGATACCTTTCAGCAACATTTAGCAACTCACCCAGCCTCTCTGCACCTTGTTCCATGAGAAACTTTCTCAGGTCTGGAGCCATGGACTCTCTTAATTGTTCTATAAGGATCATTTCCTTAAGATCTTGGGTTTTCCCCAGAGAAGTCCATTTCTCCAAGTATGTCTCTATTCGTGCAGAGAACTGGTGATAGGTTTCACCTGACAGTAGTTTAGCATTCCTAAATTTTTTCCTATAAAATTCTGCGTTCTTTTCATATCTTAACAAAAGAGCCTGCTTTAGCATGTCATAATTTTCCTGATCACCTCTGCTCATTTTAGCAAAAACTTCATAAGCTGCCCCACGAAGTCCTTGAGATAACTTTAAGCTCCACCTTTCTCTCTCTAACCCATATGTGGTAGCTAATAGTTCATATCTATTTAGATAGCTCTCAATATCATCGTCTTTCTCAACAAAATGATCTAAATGAAAATTCATAGCCGAGGTTGAGGCTCCCTGACTAGCAGTGGCATCAGAGGTAAAGGGACTGGCACCATTTTCAGGAGCATGGCCTTGAAACTCAAACTCCCTTAGTCGTAACTCATGTTCCCTTTGTAATCTCTTCTCCTCCTTTTCTGCTTCCCTCTCTGCAGTCAATCTTCTTTCCTCGGCTTCCAATGCTTTAGCCTCTTTGTCAGCCTCAATCTGCAACCTCTTAGCCTCAGCCTCAATCTGCAACCTCTTAGTCTCAGCCTCAAATTGTATCTTCTTAATTTCCTTTTCAGCCTCTAACTTTCTTTCGGCCTCTTTTTCTAATCTTCTTTCTTCCCGTTCAATATATTTGTCACATTCAGCAGTGACATAAGAAATCATAATTTGCCCGTCCATTCCTAACTCTTTCGCAGTCTGTACAGCAGCAGATCGAAATTTGGCCAGGTCCGCCATTTTCTAACAGGTAAATGTAAATAATATCTAACTAAACAATATAATCTATAATTATTTATTTAATGACACCACAGGCACTGAGAGCTCAACCTTATTTAATTCCACCCAGGGATACCTTTTAATTCATATAATTCCCAATATATATAACAGGAGAAAGTTCAATATCCCGGACCGGACCCCAATATATGTGGTAAAGTGGGATATATAAATATTTATAGGGGACTTTGTGTACTGACTGAGATCAGCTGTGAAGGTATCTATATCTAATAAGGGTAGTGTATTATAGATGACCTTACTTGCTACCACATATTTATACCTCAGTCAGAATTATTCTTGAATATAGTGATGACTACGTTGAATGTCTAGGGTATGTATATGATGAAGTGTAAGTCACAACAACAACAGACAGATAAACAAGTCAATTTATTCCACCACACTTGACAACACTGTGACACTCACACACATGTAACATTCTATAAGACTATCTTGGATGAGTCACTGGTAAATTTTCAAATATCAATATGTATTAAGCACTTTTCATTAATATATATGTGTCCTGATTCAAATACAAAGTGAACCAGGAATCACAATCAATTTCAATTATAAGTTATATATATAGAATTTATCAATATGAGTCTTGTAGTGACATATTTTATTAATTTTATCATATGTGTGTCAGTTGTGTAGTAGTAATATGAGGTAATACTGGTGTTGTTTTTTCAAGCTATGTTGGTATTTGTCATCATGACTTCAAGTGTTTATTTCTGTTGGAACTAGTATTGGAGATGTTCTCAGTTCCGTTCATTAAAACAATTAATTTCCCCTCTTATTTTAATACAATGTCAGTTTAAGGGGGTATACATAATGTTGAGCTCCGCTGGCCACATAGGCTTAACTTTCGTGATGGCGGCAGGAAAAGACTCCTCTGCTCGATTGCTCCCGTGTTCTGGAGACACCTCACTGTTTGCTATATGGACCAAGGAGTATGCTGTCCGCCTCTGGATTCAGCAAAGCTCTGACCAGGTACTGCTCAATAGCTTTAGGACCACAGTCCCTGAAACAAGAAGGTTGTACCTCCTACTTCAGAACTAATTTATACTCTATTTCTACACTGAGCACAATACATAACAAACACTGAGTTCAGAGCGGTAGGCCAACTGCTATCTTCATCTGAAACAATTTTCACCAGTATTTTCCTCCCTAATGGTTACCACGCCTCTGCAATTCCAGCATTATTTCTTTCTAGTCAATAATATAGGTGTCAGTGTACTGTTTGGCAATTCCATTTAGTTTCACTTTCCTCCGACACCTTCTGTTCAGGCTGGAGCATTATATAGGCTTTACCTCAAGTTCGCTACTGAACCACACATATATACAGACATAATTTATCAATTTACATTCAATTTTCATTAAAAAGATATCAAACCTTTCAAGCTTACCACAATTCATGGAAATATTACACAGTGACGTTGAATGGCAATGAATATAGCACAACTTCGATCTGCCGATGTCCCAGGCTTTTATTTATAACAATATGCACTGGTGCTCAACGCACTGTTTCTTAGTAGGTTTATTACAAGATGTGGCCCGGAACAGACGCCCTGAATTGAGTATATTGGCAGCTCTAACCAATCATGCCATGTTTACCTACTTTTCAAAAAATATTACCCTTCTCACGTTTCCCCTAACAACAAAGAAGTAGTATTTATAGTCCGACTAATCGTGTTTAGCCTTACATTTATTTTCCGCCAATCAAATAGGAGGTAACATGTCAGCCTATTTCCCGTACAATGGTGGGGTGAAATTCTGCCACTGAGCGATTCTGAATTTGGTGTTGTCTGACACCCTCACTATTTTCTTTTGGCTATAATTTGTTAATTCCTAGACTATTTGCGTAACGTTTAACATATTATTTGTCAGCAAGTCCTAAGGAACCCAAATATATATATTTAATGGAGCCAATATGCATTTTCTTCTAGGATAGTCGTGCTGTTACTACCTCCTCACTTCCAAACTTTAGGGTGTCTGGGTACTGTCATGTTTTCAAACGTAAACCAGTATAATGTCATATTTCCTAATAAGAATTTTGTAAGTTTTTAAAACCTAACTCTGGTATGGGTAGTGTTTTTATCACTGTCGATTTGAAAAAAACTAGTGCATGTGGCCTTACACGCGTGATGGCAGCAATTGTGTATCGCGCGACGCGTGTTTAGTGTTGCATGTGTCCCTGCTTTCAGCCCTCCCTTCTTTCTATCTTTAGTCCATCTGTCTTTCGTTTTTTTTTTGGCTACGTAGTGTATAAAAGGACATGAATGGAATTTTAAATCTAGGTCAACTTGCGTATCTCAAGGTTTTTCTTAGAATTGGAGTACACATTTTATTGTGTTGGGGAAACGCGTGTATGCTGCAGAAGGCCTTTACTATCAACGTGAAACGTTACAATTTGCAGACGAAGTAGAAAACAAGGGGGATTTCGAGTACAGTCATTGTGACAGCACTGTTCTTTTTTACCTTTTCTCTTTCCTGTTATTGAAGTAATTCGTTAGGCTTTACATTTACGTTTTAATTTATATATGTGGATTAGAATTTCTCACGACATCCAGAAGAATTTGTTCCCGATGATAGACGTGAGGAAGCCGTCTAGGGTTCTAGTTAGAACCTTTACCCTTCATATGGCAGGTTTTATTTGATGTCATTGAGAAGATTTTCGCTAGGAATGTGTGTGTTCATTCCATGTATCTGTAAGTAGAGACCTTTTGTTTGCCTCGCATTTTCCCAATGTCAAAATAAAAAGAACTAGACCTATAACCTACCCAGAGCTAAAGAACCATGGAGAATATTGAGAAAAAGAATGGAATATCTTTTAAGGACTCCGTCATAATTTATTGCAATGAAAGTAAACCTTCGATATTATGAAGACCAGAGATAAATGTATGAATTCCTCTGAGGAGATGAAATGTACAACGTTGAAAACATTACCTCGACTTGCACGTGTTGATGATGTATATTATTTGTAGATGCATTCTCTTCGACAAAATTTGATTGTTGTAAATAAACATTACTATCGTCATCTATTCTTGAGGATTATATGGAATGGTTGGATTGTTGTAGGCATTGCTATGTGTTTGCTGTTCATGATAATTTAAACCACAAAAGGAAGCTCTCAAAAATAAAATTACTAACACCTAAAATGAAGGACTCGAGACGAACCTACCCCAACTAATAGAGGAGAGAATAAAGAACTCTGGCGAGCTCTAAGCCAGTAATACAACTCACTCTCTAATAATAACACATAACCATAAGAAACTGGGACGGTGAAAGGTGACATAATCTCTAAATGGTGCCGTTCCAGTCCCAAAAGGAACCCCGCACTGTCACAGTCAAACCAGTAATGACAGTCATACATAAATAACAAAATAAAATGGCATGGAATCAGTTTTACAAATTAACGGTAAGCAGGCACCACGGGACGTTTCGGGGTTCATCCTTCATCAGAGACAACGTGAAGTACTTCTATTGTGGCTTCATACACTGTCATTTTTATCATCAGAAAAATTGTAGTAACTACATCCTGCACCAAGTATATAGTGAGAGGTAGAACATTAAGTGGTTTGGCCATCTCATGAGCCTGGAGCACGATAAATTACCACTACGCGCTTATCACACCAGAAGGTCTGGTTTCAGAGCACAGGGAAGACCAACAGACAAATGAGAAAGACAACATTACACAAATAAGACAATGACACGAGCTCACAGCAGCCAATCCGACACACTTAGCTCAAGACAGCTGTACCTGGGATATGTCTGATCACACATGGGTAAAAACCTACCACCGCTGTCGGCAGTAAGCAAGGCAACCCAAGCAGAATTAGACAAAGTCCAAAACTAAGGTTCGTAAGTGGGTTCATGAGAACCACGCCAATAGCTACATGTGAAATCGATGCAAACATAGAACCTATGGACCTACGGTGTTGTGTTGTTGTTTAACTAGGGCTGCTGAACTCTTTGATCTTTTGCAGTCAATACCAAGTTAAGACCCCTCGGTATTATCTACTCTGTAGATCTAGGCTTTTCCTGTGGCTTTCCTGCCATTCCAAAATGTGTTGAGTTGACGTCATGAGCTCCAATTTCTCCAGCGTGGCTTGCATGTAAAGGCACATCTGGTCCCAAGGTAGGAGAAGAAGTGCGTGACATACTGTGCATTCCCAGCCATCCAAGAAGGCTCTCCAAATATGCAGAGCTAAAATACTGTGTTCTGGTTCTGGGCTCTCCCAAGGAATTGTCACGTCCCACACAGAGCCATTTCTCAGCTCACCCTGCCTATCATGGGTCCATAGTCAGCTCCTCCTGCATGCAGCCAACCAGGCAGAAAGCCAGAGTTATGTCTGGGGCTCAACTGACTCCCTAAAGCTTAGTGTGCAATGCTGGGTTCTCAACAAGTTTCACCACAGGGGGAATCCCTGGAAGTGTGTGGATTATTTCTAGTCAATGAGGGTGTAATTAGCCTCACAGAGATAGGTTCACTTCCACATCTGTACATTATAGTATTGTACTTATCTGGTGGTCATATAACGATGATTCCAAATATGCCTCCATGCATACCTGCGATGTAAACGTGCTGTTCTGTAAACAACAGAGCTCTCCAATTGCTTCACGGCAAAATTGGACCCAAAAAAAGTCGTGGAGTCGGCCATAAAATTTTCAGACTCCGATCCTTCAAATTTTAGAAGTCCTGACTCCCACTGCAGTTTTTTTTTTAACTAGTCATATGGCATACAAGGAGGCGGGAGTCCGGACATTTTTTACTAGTCATATGGCATACAAGGAGGCCGAGTCCGGACATTTTTTAACTAGTCATATGGCATACAAGGGGTCGGGAGTCCGGACATTTTTTACCAACTCAAATAAAAAACTACCGACTCCTGAAAAAGTAAAGTAAAAAGCATTGTTATCATCAACCCATCACTATCATCAAACATCCATTAGGTTCACAGTGAACTTTATTTAACAGTATACGTTCTGATTGAGCACTGGACGAGTTCGGAGTATATTCTGAAACTGGACATGATGTGTCACGTGTTTCTGGTAATACACACACATCATCCGTACATTCATTCATTCAATCATCAGCCTTTAGCTCCCCAAGGAGCATAGGCCTACAACAAACTTACGCCATGTCCTTCTGTCCTGTGCCATCAACTCAATGTTTGTCCATGTCGTCTTCATCCCCTTCATGCCTGTTTCTAGTTATATCCTGTTTATTGCAGTTTTTTGAAGTTTCAGTTTTTGTACAGGATGGGGGTAACAGGATGTCAAAACTTCCTTAGTTGATTTTTACGATTGGCATTGTAGGGGACAGTGTTACTATTCGTTGCTCTTCTTTCGGGCGCCGGTAACACACGGGTGATCCACGCATTAGCCATGCACTAATCATCACTTAGTTTTAACAACTTTAAAGAAACTATCATAAAAGCAACTTTTGGATTCAGCCGTCTACATCTGAGACGAGTAATTTAACATGAACTATATAATATATATAGATCAAGTAAAGAAATCAAGACAAGACTTGAGATGGCCTCAGCTGCCATGACAAGGCTGAATGTGATCTGCAAAAGTAACATCAGTTTTCCTGTGAAGATCAAATTATACAAATCACTTGTATTATCTATTCTCTTGTATGGGTGTGAGGGCTGGACACTCACTGCAGATACGGAGCGAGGGATTCAGGCTTTTGAGTATAAATGTTATAGAAGAATTTTGCGCATTTGCTATAAAGAGCACAAAACAAATGTCTATGTTAGAGAGAAGATAAACACCTATGCAGGCCACCAAGAACCACTTTTGTCAGTAGTGAAACATCGAAAGCTTGCCTGGTTTGGGCATGTAACTCGTCATGACTCCCTTTCGAAAACGATCCTCCAGGGAACAGTCGAAGGTAAACGGAGAAGAGGAAGGCAAAGAAAATCCTGGGCTGATAACATCAAATAATGGGCAGGGCACGGTTTTTTCCACACTTGTACGCATTGCTGAGGATAGAGAGCAGTGGAAGACCCACCCTGTCTGCTGATGCTTCCACCATGGCACCCCTACGACCCATGACGGGTTACGGGTTGAGATGAAATGATGATATAATATATGGAAACAAAAAATGCAGACCCGTACAAATGCACTGAACATATAGAAGATTCAACTTGAAGATTAGCACATCAAACATATAAACAATGACGATCAGCAGGTCACCAGGCCCAATTAGCATACATGTCATGAACACCACGTTTAAGCAGGTTTACGTTTAAACAGGTTCACGTTTAAACAAGTTCACGTTTAAACAGGTTCACGTTTTAAACAGGTTCATGTTTAAACAGGTTCACGTAAGCAGGTCCACGTTTAAGCAGGTCCACGTTTAAGCAGGTCCACGTTTAAGCAGGTCCACGTTTAAGCAGGTACACGTTTAAGCAGGTTCACGGTTAAACAGGTTGCATAGTTCAAATAGCTAGGGGGCCGTTTTAATGAAATTGGAAGACTGAACAGAAGAAATGAAAAAAAAAAGATGGTGAAAAAAGCCAGTGCAGTGATTTACCAACTGTCACCATTACTCAAACATCAGTATGGAAACTAAACGGCAGCTGATAAGTAGTATATTCGTACCAAATCTTTGCCACCCGTGTTAAACACAGCCCCTGACCAAAGCAGAGGACAGGAAAATCACCACTTGTAAGATGAGATGAAAAACCAATAATGTTAGTTGCCGTCTACGATATGCCTGGTACGGTACAGTGTTACTAGTCTTTGCGCCCTTTTCGGGCCTCAGTCTGTGGAAAATACTTGCCATAGTCTGCTTTATAATAAGACCTACAATGTGAACTATAGATATGTAGTCTCTGCACTAGCACGGTTATGACAGAAGCTTGAGATTGCTTTTTCACAAGTTTAACTGTAAACGCAAACGAGTTCCACAAAGGTATGCCTGAAACATGAGAGCAGAGTTTCTGCGTCATAAACAAAAAGTAGGCCTCAAAGATATTAATGCTGTTACCGTATGTCGTGGGTACAATACAAAGTGCTAATGAAAAACTGCTGCACAAAAGCCCCTTTGTTTTATGCACTTTTTTCCCGCACGAGATAAAACCCGCTAATATTTGTTCAGGAATGTTATTTCTGGAAATGGTCCAAAATGCAACGCTGTTCTAAATTTATCTTATTTACTTCTCTAAATCCTTACGGTCTGCAAGTGTAAACAGATCTTACCTCTGTATGTTAGTCCTTTCTGTGCAGTTTTACCTTTTCCCCTTAAGATTTTTAAAGCTTGCACTACACTAGTTAATCAATTCCTCGGAGACATCAACTTGACAGAACTACCCATAAATAAGATAATGCTTAGATTACCACGCGAAACTGAATATTTTATGATAGACGAGCCCTGCCGTGTATCACGGATCGAGAAAAAAAATAGCACAGTAGCTTCTAACATGTCAGAGATAAGAACAACAGAGAAAACCACCAATACAGAGTTTCTTAACCTGTGCTCCACGGACCACTTGGGGGTCTATAAATAGATTCTAGGGAGCTCTTGTACATAACGTTAAATTTAAAATGTAAAAGTTGTTAATTATCCTTGTATGTGCATTTTGTTTCCTAGAAGGGGTCCACAGACTTTATGAGACAATCAAAGTCGTCCACAGCTTTTATCAGACAATAAAATGGATCAACAGCCTTTATCAGACAATCAAATGGGTCAACATCCTTTATCAAACAATCAAAGCGGTCCACACCCTTTATCAGACAATCAAAGGGGTCCACACCCTTTATCAGACAATCAAAGGGGTCCACAGCCTTATCAGACAATCAAAGGGGTCCACACCCTTTATCAGACAATCAAAGGGTCCACACCCTTTATCAGACAATCAAATGGGTCAACACCCTTTATCAGACAATCAAAGGAGTCCACACCCTTTATCAGACAATCAAAGGGGTCCACAGCCTTATCAGACAATCAAAGGGGTCCACACCCTTTATCAGACAATCAAATGGGTCAACAGCCTTTATCAGACAATCAAATGGGTCCACAGCCTTTATCAGACAATTAAAGGGGTCCACAGCGTTTATCAGACAATCAAAGGGGTCCACAGCCTTCATCAGACAATCAAAGAGGTCCATGGCACAGAAAAAGTTAAGAAACCCAGTTTTAAAAAAACAAAATTCCCTATTAAACTCCGTAAGCAGGCAATTTAGAATCAGCGAGCTCGTGGTTTTTGGGGAGGCGCGTTAGATTTTGTAACGGGAAACGATTAATCACGGATAGTGTTACTATACGGGATTTGGTAAAATTTTGCTTTCTTTCGTGAGACATCAATTAACCAGCGACTCACAGGCGACCACATATTTCCGGTCTAACAATGTATATATTTGGGAAAATGTAATGTTTCTGTGTTCTTGATGATCATCGTGGAATGAGCAGAAACTAATTTTAAGCACAGGAGACTTTTTAAGTAGGCTATATAAATATATTTAACTATATATATAGACATATCACACAATTGTGTGTACAGTAAAGCCAAAGAAAGATATTTTTTCCAATATTCCAGTTTTGGATTATGTGATTCTGAAGTGAACCTTTGCGGTGAGTTATCTCCCAAAGCTTATTTGTTTAATTACTGCTTAATAAGACTAGTGTGATTTACAGAAGAGGTATGCTTTTGAGCATGATAAGAAACGTATTTTATGCTTTTGGATTTAGTTTTTCTTGCATATCCCTTATGTGTGTAATGTATATAATATTATTCAGTATTCTTATATGATTTGTTTATATAGTATTTCATTACTGTGCAAATACGCTTGACTTATTTAGAAAATCACTATGTTGTAAGTATATATTATAAAAGCTTGTCTATAAGCTGTTGGTGGTAGGGAATGGTGTGAAGGACTAGAAGTTGCCCGTTTGTACTATAAATGAACCGACACACACGTACGGTCATTAGCATTGTAAGCTAGCAGGCTATGGTCAGTTTAACGTCCTGGCCTGGGACTCATTTACTGCAGACTTTTTGCAGGTGGGAAAATTGAAGGAAGCGTTGACAGATTTGTTTGAAAACACGGGTTTGTCCTGGATTCAATAAGTCTGATAACAAAAGAGTACAAACTGCCGAAGATAGCAAAGTCGCGTGGGACAAGGAACGTTTAACGAGTAACTAATTTTTCCCTAGTATAATCTTTTCGAGATTATGACCTTACGGTTGCAAACTGATTTGTTTACGACTTTAAGAACGATAGTTAACATGAAAACACATATTTAGTTTCCTAAAACTAACAACAGGAAAGCAAATTAACCTATACACTGAATCAGGGGTAGAATCATGTTTGGTTGGTATTTTTTGAGGACAAAAGTAAAAGTGACTGACCCTGACGAGAAAAGTGGTAGGACATATTTAGGAACTAGAAAGATTAATAACTGATAAGGAAAGTAATACACAAATAACAAAATAAAAATGGCACGACGCAGTTGTAATAAAAAATAATCTATTAATATTTAGTGAAGAATCTTTAGTGAAATAGTTATTTTACTCGTAACGAGACTTTTTTAGTGGGTGTAGCGATGTTTCTAACACTTGTCTCCCTTTGAGCACTATCTGTTTAGGGGCTAACTTTACCATATATATGAGTCGCGCTGGTGTAATGGTTACCACACTTCGCTGGCGATCGGGTGTTCCAAGTTCAAGCCCGGGTGAGGACATTTGAAGAAGTGTCTTCGACCGGGACTTGGACAGGGTTAATTCGAGACCTGGCTTTATCTCCACATGTCACAAAAATATAAGTTTTCAAGGAGTTTATAGCTTGCAGTCAAAAAATGTAACATCAAATTGACAAAAAGCGTGGGGCGCTTAAGCGCGTATTATATATTTTACCCATAAGTGTCTAATGAAGTATAAAGCCGAAGTTAATTTCATGCAGAATCAGCGCGTGTTTAAAAATATATTTATTTTTTAAAATTTTCTTCTTTTTAGTGTTAGAAAAATTATGACATACTAAAACATAAAGAATATTTTTACTTATTGTAAATTTGGTCTAAAATTTATTAAGCGATCCATTTCTTTTAGAGCGTCAATATTACATGGCTTTGTGCCTGTTAATTTGGTGCAATACATTTCTTAAATTTAAAGGCCATCTATAGATCGAACTTGACTTTCCCTTGATTCATAATTTTATAATTTGGATTGTTTCCCTTGATTTAGCTAGACACTTGTTAGAGTACTGCCCTGTTTTACGCATAGAAAAAAAATAAAGCACACCACGTACTCTTGAACTTTTAATTAACTTGATTATGGCCCCTGATTTGTTTACATTTCTTTACGAAAAACTTAAATTACTCATAATATCGTAATGACAATATTAAATTATTAAATAAATGACTGATTGTTGTATTGTCATCGGGAATACACAACTATGCCAAGCTTCAGAGCTATTGCTCATCTGGAAGTGATTGAAAAATCGATTGCAAGATTTGAAAGTGACATGAAAGTGACATACAAGTGAAGTTAAATAAAAGCGTGTACAAATAGGGATTTACTACAGCCAACGTTCGATGATAGAAAAGGATATAATTTGACGTGAGCTGATTATCAAAAACGGGCATCCCTCATTAACTTAACTTTGTAGTAACAATATGTCGATGCCATAATGCAGACATCGCCTGCTGTAGTTTCTGAAGAGATCACGAAAGAACAGGCCAACTACACCCTCAGGCATATCGTGCAACGTGACTAATATGAAGCAGTGCATGGGATGGGCAACCTCACCGTGTAAAAAAATGGCCACAGATACCACCACTGCAAGAGCATGTAACTCTGCTTGATTCAGGCTTTCTGCACAAGGACCAGCTGCAGTGGTGACCACTTGCTCCGTAAGGAGCGGGATGGAAAGCGATGAGTGATGATAAGGATGATGATAATGAAGACATAATGAAGCGGTTACAGAAGGGAGGCGCGAGGGGGTGCGAATACGACAATGAAGACAGACAGTACTCACCACAAGAGCAGCACACAAAACACTTGGTGTGGTACAGGTTTCCCATCGCCTGGCATGCTTCGTTAGCTCCAGTGACTTTATCTCCACATGTCACACACTGACCTAATTAGAGTGAGAGGAGATAAATGACAAAAATATAGCGAAGAAGAATAGTGCAGCTGAATGCAAATAAAACAATGGGAATGATCAGAAAATGTTGGGTTGTTAAAAATAAAATTATAAAAATAAATATCCAAGGGCAAAACATTAGTACAGCTAGGTTGGAATAGTGTGAATTCGAATTATGCGAACACTTCACCGGATGCATTATTCGCACTAATCACGATATATCTAGGAACGATATTTGACCAACAGCTTAACTGGAAAATTACATAGATAAACTAGTGGAGTCTTGCAGAGGATTGACTAACTTGTTAAGATGTTTGAAAAGTAATGGATCGGGTGCAAGCAGTTAGACAATGCTCATGTTTTAACATTCTTTTATTTCAGGAAAAACAGAGTATGGAAGTATAACACATGACTCTTCTGCACATAGTAACAAGATTAAATTAGTGTCACGGAGCTTTCTATACTTTCTTTTCATGCATTCTATCTTGGTACTCTTTCTTGTACACTTGTTCGTCCCTTCATTTCCATCATGTCATTACTTTCTAATATTCCGTTTTAAACATCCTATTAGCCTGTGGAAACATTTCTTCGAGAATAGTCTCAGGTAAAATTATGATATTAAACTCCGTAAGCAGGCAATTTAGAATCAGCGAGCTCGTGGTTTTGGGGAGGCGCGTTAGATTTTGTAACGGGAAACGATTAATCAAGGATAGTGTTACTGTTACGTGCAGTTTTCATAACTGATAATGTAGTCTGTCTGTATACTTGTTATGTTTGAAAATATTTTGAATAATACTTTGAAAAATATTTAGAACTCTAATCTAAGGGCGAATACTCATTTTTTGCTTTGAGGGAAAGTAAATATGTAGTTACTCCCCTAAAAGGTTATACCAGCTGACTGCATAGGTCAGAGGGGATGCGAACAGCGCATGCCCGAACTAAGAGAGTTTGGAAAAGATTTCCGGCGGGAGGCCGTTTTGTTGAACTGGGTCTGTCAGACGGAATGTCTGGTTAAGTCTCTGCATTGCCTCTGGGGATGGAAACTCTTCCACTGTTATTGAAAGTCCCCTGTGTTATTTCTGTTCGTCAGGAAGACGGCAGTTGCTTCTAAGTTGTGTTAGGAATTCGTAGCAAGATAAAAAAACGAAACTTTCACACTTCCTTTGTAAGGATCATATTTTGAGTCAACCAGTGACGAGAGCTCACGAATGGTTGGAAGGCAGAGTATTCTACTTGTTACGCTCGTTGGAGCCATCTAAGACCGTTAGGTTTAGATTTACACACAGAGACCCAGGAGAATAGATGTTATTATAAAACCCGCATGATTAGCGGTATATCTTTGAACGTAGACGCTTATGTCTACAGATGAGGAATCCACAGTGTTTACTGTTTTATAGAGGCCTAATATATAATTATCTGGAGTGGAAGACCAGATGAATTAACAGTTATTGCTATCTCTTCTTCTTCCGTCCTTAGCCGCCGACCGTCAAAGCAGTCAGTGGCCATTACGCCTAATGGCGTCTTAGGGCAACAGCAGATAGGTTTTCTTTGCCATTGTTTCCCATCACGCCTATTGGCGTCTTTAGGGCAATGGCAAATCAATCCACTTGCTGTTGTTTCCGTAATCGAAGTGACTGGCAAACGGGTGATCAGCCCGTTGGTAGTTATTGCTATGATAGCTTTGAAAATGAAAACTCGCCTGATGTACGAGGGAGTTATATAAGACTATCTTCGAAAGGACAGCCTATCTTCGATACGTCCGATTAGAGGGATGGACTATGCTATTTCGTCGCCGCCATGTTTGGGGTCGACTTAAGGAGAGCGATTCAAGAAGAGTCAGAATGAAACTGTTGGATATTTATACAGTTATTTACCCGTTCTGTAATGCGGGGTTTTTCTGCTAGTTGTGGAATGAGAGATAAATTTGGAGTCTGCAACACTTTGATAATCATATATTTACTGGAACTTATGTACATGCAATTGTAGTGAACTGTCTTCATATCCGCCATGTTCCTGTGTCATGCTTACATGGATTTGTTTACGTCTTGTTGCTGTGACTATAATAAATGGTGAGAAAAACTTACACAGCTGTTCACCTATATTATTGACTCCATACCTGTAACACGTACAACATATGATTCCATCAAGCTACATCTACACCTTTCATGTGATGAATGCCACACACACTCTTGTATGTTACATGGTGTGATACAAGTCTGCACTGCTACACAGATGTCCACCTTGACGAACTTTCATATCACGCATTTGCGATAAATCATATTACTTGCATCAATCAACATACTTGCATCAGTTACTATACAGGATTTGGTAAAATTTTGCTTTCTTTCGCGAGACATCAATTAACCAGCGACTCACAGACGACCACGTGTTTCCGGTCGAACAATGTACATATTATTATTAGGGAAAATGTAATGTTTTTGTGTTCTTGATGATCATCGTGGCATTGTGACCGCGCTATATACTGATTATGGGTCCGTGGGTAAGTCGTTGTTGATCGGGTCACTTCTGTGTAAATACTGTGTGACAGTTTGCAGGTACAGTATTAATAATAATAATAATAAATTCTTTAAGCGCCAAACACGGCGCATAAGGCAGAAACCAGTGCTCTCCAGGTTGTTCGTTGTGACGCCACTCCTCTTAGCTCTTGCACATTATTTAGGCCCAACGTTCTTCCTTCTCTTATTATTGTTCTTCTGAGTGTTTCTTTTGGTCTTCCTTTTTTCCGCTTACCCTCAGGAACCCAAGTGAGCGCCTGTAGTGGTATTCTGTTGTTTTGCATTCGTAGGACATGACCGATATATGACCATCGTCTTTTCCTTATATAGTCGGAGACATATTTCTGCCTAGAGTCTTCTCTTATTTGTCGATTAGTCTTGAATTCTTTCCAACTGATGTTCATGAGTTTTCTAAGACATTTGTTCTCGAATGTATTCAGCTTGTTCTCCAATGATTTTGTTATTTTCCAACTCTCACAGCCGTATGTTAACACTGAGATAACATTTGAATTAAACAGACGAAGCTTGGTATGTATATTCAATGATCGTAATTTCCAAATGTTAGATAATCTATTGAAGGCGCTAGCTGCCAAAGCAATTCTAGTATGGATTTCTCTACAGTATTGCTTCTTACTAATCTGACAAGTTAGTTTACTAGCCGTCCGCTAGAGATGTTTATTCTTGTAGAGGTATAACAGGTTCGTTCGTCTCTCGATAGTTGTTATAGTGTGCTAAAGTGGTGTACGGTACTAATTAATAGAGCTGTAACTTTGAACTCAACTTGACAAAATCTGCATAATTCAGTCGAGTCAAATAACATAGTTTATTTACATAAAATATATTGAACAAATGCAGCTGGTACCAGATCAATTTCTTTCATTTGAAGGTGGTTTCTATATGTATCAGTATTTTTCCCGTCTCTCTCCGTAAGCACGCGAGATTTAAAAAAAAAATCCCGTGTGGTTCATGACCTAGGTTACCTTGACCTTTTCCATAACATTCAGTAAAAGTAGTTGAGCCTCTGTTTTCTTACTTAAATGTAATATTTCTCCAGCTTCTGACCTTTCAACTGATGTCTAGCAGTTCTTCGGTTTTTTCCCCTAACAAAATAAATTCTAGCTTGAGACTGAAATATACTACTCGTCAAAAGTCAAGGGCCACTTATAAAAACCTTGGTTGAAACCATAAAACAAATCTGATATAAACGTAATTGGTATCAGTCAAAACGGCATTTATTGAATACCAAATTGACATGTCACGTAAAGAAATGGAAACACACATTCAAACGCAATGAAGATGTGAAGTGTGTCACCCACCTTTTCAAAAGTCACACATTAGATATTGGACAAATAGACATTTCAAAACCGGGTATGACCACCGTTTGCAGCAAGGCATTCAAGACAGCGTAGACGCATCGAGTCCACAAGGGTCCGAAGAGTATCCTGAGGAACAGCTTGCCATTCCTGAAGCAGAAATGCAGTCAGCTGTGCAACATCCATTGGCAGGGGGTGATTTGTTGACAATCTTCGACCAAGGACATCCCAGAGGTGCTCAATCGCAGAAAGGTCAGGTGAATGAGCTGGCCACGCCATCCTGATGATCCCATGTTGCTGAATAAACTCATTCACCACACGAGCTCGATGGGGTCGAGCGTTATCATCTTGGAGGATGGCATTACCACCTATGGCCTCCAGAGCAGGCTGAACAATTGGTCTCAAGATTTCGTTCTGGTATCTTGGGCCGGTGTCATAAAATTAACAAGTGATACAACGTAAAAATATCTCCAAAGGATAAAATATAGGGATAAAAAGAATGCGTAAGTTACTAGAAGGCATGATCGCCCACGCCGCGGGTCACTACCCTCCATAAAAATTGACTTGCTAGACGGGAAATCAAAACGGTTACCATTTGAACGGGATGAGAACGGCGGATCAAAAGGAAAAAATATGACTGAAAAATTGCGTGAGACTAGCAAGGCTAAGGAGACGCAATTGGGGGGGGGGGAAGGAAAAAGTCACGTTCCCCCAAGTTGACATAAAGTAAGGAAATCGACAGAAGGGACCTTGGATATGATACGCCACAGTCATTTATTGGACGCTTTTGCGATACCAAGCCTTTTATTTGAATTCAGCGGCAAACGCAGATGCTTGAAATATTACAAAATTTAAAAAGTAACTTTTTCTTAATAATAATGTTAGGAATATAAAAATTAGCTGGCCGGATGGCCCATTCTGAGCAGTGAAATAATATGCTTTTATTTATACAGACGGATAGCTAATAATGAAGATAATGACAAAATACTGTGTTGTTCACATCAGCGAAAGACTGCATTGAATAAAACATGTCACTAATTTGCACAAAATCGCGACCTTGAGACGCAAGTGTTCAAATCTAGTTAGAATGAAAGAGAAGGGACATTGGTGGGAGCTGTGGCTAAAAATAACTTTTCAGGCAAATTTGTAGAGGGGATGGATAGGTTGGTTCAAAAACCAAGTACGTTTTTGTGAAAACGCAAGTAGAGACGGACGGACTAACAGATAAAAATCCATACTTGACTGAAGCATGACTGAAATGACTTTAGTGTAGGAAATTTGAATTTAAAAAAAACCAAGGCATTGATTGGCCACAGACAATCATATTATCCGTGCTCAGACGAGCTTTTTTGCCATTCCTCAATAGTTGTCCAGTGATAGACACAGTAAATTTTAAGTGTGGTGATTTCAAATGAAGTAAATAGAAATAAGTTCAGGGACGCCATACTATAGCCAGCAGCTCAGCTGAGTTTTGCTAGCATTTCTGTGTTCTTTATTCATAATCTGGTAAGATTGAAATTATTTCTTTGTATATTTTGAATATTGTTTAATGTTTCGAGTGATTTGATACTGCCATATCGAAATCTAGCCTTACAAACAAGTAAGGATTTGCTCTAGACCCCCCGCCCTAGTTCATGGTCTAGGGACAAACAATATATATATTCCAGCAAGGATTAGGAAGGACAGATCAAGTGTTGAGATCAGTGGAACATATCACCTATCCTATCCTAGGGCAAGAAGCTAATAAACATATTTCTGAATATGTAGTCTGGGAGAACTTGTCCTATGGGAAACCAATTTGGTAAGATGTGTTGTATGGTCAGAGAGATCTGACCCTGTCTAAATGGCGTTATTGTAAATTGTTACGTGTAGAAGTGGCTCCTTAGGTAAGGCTCTGAACCTAAACCAATACTTTATTTCAGAGCTGTGAGTTTTTTATGTTGACACCAAAAGGTGGTGTCAAATGCTGGGTAGATAATTGACAGTGAGGACCCGTGCAGTGTCGCATCTCGGCAGAACAGCCTTGTATTGCCCCCAAGCCCGGAGAGGTGGGGCCACCCGATATATTGCCCCAAGCACGGAGAGGTGGGGCCACCAGATTCCAGCACCAGAACTACTCTTTCAAAGTTACGTAAGCAGGCTGGTCTGCTGGATTTACACCAACTTCATAGACATAGCACCCAAAGTGAATTACTACTAAAACATCCCATTTTCTTCCATCATTAATGGACAATGGTTGGTAGGCTTAGACAGGGAGGGATGAAGCCACCCCAACAGCACATCTATTCATCGTTCTCCCAGGGAAAATAAAACTATGAACTGTAGAAATAATAACTACTCGTGAAAATTATATACGTACACACCTTTTATGTATCATGTCATTTATTCATGCCATTCACTCATAAATTCTAAAATCTTTCATATGTTCTGGCCAAAATAAAACCTTGGTTCAGAACAAATAAATTTAAAAAAGATTTACTTTCTAAAATTTCACCAGCTGAATTTAGTTCATTGTGTTCTAAATTTTATTGATAATATTATATTATTTAATATCTGTGTGTGTGTGTTTGTATATGTCAATACAACACATTACATTCAGTACCCTAGATTGTAACGTAGCCACATTCATTAGAGAAAAAGATAGGTGTGAGGTCGTAGTGGTAGCAAGAAAGGCCTTCTGAAAATTCACAGCTACATTTTATCTCAGGAGCCTTCACAGCTGACCTCATACATCACACTTAGTAATATCACCATCATACAATACCATCAAAACCACTACAGCCGGTCAAGTTGCCTTGGATGATGTAGAGTGGGGTCCTGCCGTGTCTGTAGAAGCCTCCCCAGACCATGACAGAACCCCCTACAATAAGGATCCACCTCTCGAATTGTGTCATCAGTAAATCGCTCTCCTGGTCGTCTCCAAACTCGAATCCTGCCATCATTGAATGACACAGTGAAGCGAGATTCATCAGTGAAGAGAACTTGACTCCATTGTTGCCTTGTCCATCGGATGTGCTCGCGACACCAAGCAACACGGACTCTGCGATGAGCAGGAGTAAGACGGATTCTGACTGCAGGACGTCGAGCAGCCAGTCCAAATTCATGTAAATGTCTGCGAATGGTGCTTTGACTGACATTAACGTTTACAGTTTGTCTCAGCTGACATCTTAGAGTGGAACAAGTCACTGCTCGATGGCGCAGGGCTGACAACAAGATGTACTGGTCATCATGTCTATTGGTGCATCTAGGGCGACCTGGCCGATGGCGATCCTCCACACTTCCTGTGGCCTGAAATCTCTCCAAAATTCTTTGGATAGTAGAGTGTGACACTGCAAGCCGTCTAGCAACCTCACGGACAGACAAACCACTTTCAACCCACGCTATAGCCCACATTCTTTGTAAGGTGTCAAGACTTCTTCTCGGTGGCATGGTTTTTGCAAGTGATGAAACTACCCTAACTGTTCACGAAAAGTCGCCATTGCACGTGGAATGTCAATCAGCACGATTACTTCACCTGTTTGGTTGTACGGAAGTTTGAAAAAACAGATTAAAAATGTGAATTTATGGTCAGCAAACCAAATTGCACGTGATCACCATGGTTGTCGGTGAGTTGTTTTATGCTTAACGTGCATAGAGGACTGTCAGAGGAAGATATTGCACCCATTTTTACTAAAAACTTCCTCCATTTAATCATTCTATACGCTTATATAAAAGTGTATTGAAAATAATAGGGTGGCCCTTGACTTTTGACGAGTAGTATAAAATCGAGATGTACTTACTTCAGTTACTACCTTACTCAGTCTTAGCTCCTAGTTCAGAATATAGCGACTGCCGTTATTCTGTTCTATGAATGATAGCATTAAACTTTAACACAATCTAACTTCATTTTGAAGAACTTCAAGAATCAAAACTTAGAAATGCCTTGGTTGTTCTGCGTAGATGAGACCGCTCAAACATGGCTTCTCAACAACAGGTACAGACACAACCTTCGCCGATGCCTTCTCTCCGGAACTCTCCTTAAGATTTTTCTTTTAGTTAGCTCGACGGTGGTGTGAGTTCTTGTCACCGTCGATGGTTTCTATTGGTGCTACTCAAATGTATGAACTTATTTCATTGGGCACGGATAATGCTGGGGTAGTAGGCCTTACTGTCACAGCATGAGCAGAAACTAATTTTAAGCACAGAAGACTTTTTAAGTATATAAATATATTTAACTATATCTAGACATATCACACAACTGTGAGTAGAGTAAAGCCAAAGAAGTACTTAGATATATTTTCCAATATTCCAGGTTTGGATTGTGTGATTCTGAAGTGAACCTTTGCATGAGTTATCTCCCAAAACCTATTTGTTTAATTATTGCTTAAAAAGACTAGTGTGATTTACAGAAGGGGGTATGCTTTTGAACATGATAAGAAACGTATTTTATGCTATTGGATTTAGTTTTTCTTGTATATTCCTTATGTGTGTAATGTATATAATATTATTCATTATTCTTATATGATTTGCTTATATAGTATTTCATTAATGTGCAAATACGCTTGACTTATTTTAAAAACCACTATGTTGTAAGTACCGTATATATTATAAAAGCTTGTCTATGCATGAAAGCTGCTGGTGGTAGGGAATGGTGTGCAGGACTAGAAGAAATTTCCCCTTTGTACTATAAGTGAACCGACACACACGTACGGTCATTAGCATTGTAAGCTAGCAGGCTACGGTCAGTTTAACGTCCTGGCCTGGGAAGCAATTACTGCAGACTTTTTGCAGGTGGGAAAATTGAAGGAAGAGTTGACAGATTTATTTGAAAACACAGGTTTGTCCTGGATTGAGTAAGTCTGATAACAAAAGAGTAGAAACTGCCGAAGATAGCAAAGTCGTGTGGGACAAGGAACGTTTAACGAGTAACTAACTTTTCCCACGTATAATCTTTTCGAGATTATGACCTTAAGGTTGCAAAATGATTTGTTTACGACTTTAAGAACGAAAGTTAACAGAAAACACATATTTGGTTTCCTAAAAGTAACAACAGGAGAGGAAAGTAACCTATACACTGAATCAGGGGTAGAATCATGTTTGGATGGTATTTTTGGAGGACAAACGTAAGGGTGACTGACCCTGACGAGAAAAGTCGAAGGACATATTTAGGAACTAGAAAGA
This sequence comes from Oreohelix idahoensis, assembly GCA_024509875.1. Classification (NCBI taxonomy): domain Eukaryota; kingdom Metazoa; phylum Mollusca; class Gastropoda; order Stylommatophora; family Oreohelicidae; genus Oreohelix; species Oreohelix idahoensis. The sequence continues at coordinate 216,957 of JAMPIV010003971.1, read as the reverse complement.
TTATCTTGAGAGGAGAGTTTTGGGCATCCAGAACGAAGATGTAGCCGCGAGAAGGTCTCACATACTGCGTTAGCAATCGTGTGAGTTTTTGTAGAATAGAAATTTAACTTTTAGTGACGTTTAAGAGAGGTTTTCGTAGATAGATTTTCAGATATAAGAGAAACATTAGTAATTGTTTATTTCTATATATAAAGAACATAAGGACAGTGGTTCTCAAGATGTTAATTATGAAGGAATGAGATAGTGTCACTCTGCGGATGCAGATCTATTATTATTTAAAGAGATGATACAAGTGATGGAATGTGAAATGGATTATAGAGATATACTCGTCGATCAAATAGAGTACGTTTTCACTCAGCGGATGCAGATAGTACTTATTTTGTGATGTGGATGGCAGAATTATGATGTGCTGATAGATAGTACTTGCAGATGAGTTATATGACGAGAAGATGTTGAGAAACACTGTGGTATTTAAATTCACATGGAAAGGAACAGTAACGTTTATTACAGATTGTTTTGAAGGATTATCAAGATGTTTACCTTGTTTTAGGGAGTTTGGACAGTCATTTCTTAAATCATTCACTGATGCAAACTGTACACAAGAAGTAAAGATATAGCAGCAATGAACTGGGATATAAATGTATATCTCCTGCGACAGGCAGGTCTAACATACCAGCTAGATAATAAAGAAGAATGTTTGATGCTGACTATTTGAGAACCCTTGAAGAGAAGTTAACGTTGATACTAATTATTTGAGAACCTTTGAAGAGAACTTTGTTGTACAGCTTTATATAACATATTATGAACAGTAGGAGGAGTGTTTCATACATTCATTAACATATCAACGTTTGATATTGATGTTCGTCTCTTTATAAATAAATAAATAACCTTGATGGGTGTCGTCAGTTGTTTGCAAGTGCGGCTGACTGTGAACTTTACGCTTTCATATATTGTAAGGATAGTACTACCACTACTTCATCACGGACCTCAAGAACATCATACTTGTAGTGGCATTGCTTTCCGGTTTATAAAACCTGGGTTGAGTATATACGAAACAACCCCGACTGTCACAGTTGTTCCTTGTTCAAGGTAATTAGGAATTAATTCTTAACTGAAAGAAAAACCAGACTACCTGACAGACTGCTGATTTTGGAAAAAATAAGACACATATAAAGTGTAGAGGAGAGACATATGACTTGGAAGGATGAGGACAGAGCTTGTTAGAAAAGAGTCACTGAGACCCCTCTTACACCTTCATATACAAAGTACTGTACAGTCGAAGTTTTCAGTGGTAAGTATGCCTATGCTCTGAGACCAAAAGTCTCCTGTCAGGAACTTAAAATATGTAGAATCTCTGTAGACAAGAGATTAAGTGCAGAGTGTCAGTGATAAAGGACCTGGCTTCGACATCCCTCAATTTAGCTAAGTTCAAAAATCAAGGAGGGGCAGGGCTGAATCTTCACTTCTGAGTGTGAACCAGACAATCCTTGTCGACGCTAGTACCACACAGAAAAATCAGTCACCATCACGTGCCCTCATCAGGAAGTCACAGCAGAGTGTCCGCTCTACCTACATCATACACGAACATTCAGATAAGTAATCTAATGAGAAAGAAGATCACCACATACACACAACAAACTCAGACTTAGAGAGGAAAATAAAGCACCCCAATGTGACCTAGACTTTGTTCTTTTTTTTTTTTACACATATTTAAACTTTGATTCTTTTCCATATATTTTCAATAGTTGTAAATTAACCCTCTGTAAATGTGATTCCCTTAATAAATAGCATGTATTGTTTTATTTAGTTACTACACGTCTGACTCAATTTGATTAAATACCATAAGCCTACCCAGAGCTCTTTTTGTGCGATTACTTTCCTTTCTTGTTTACTGTCCTCTTTGCTGGGAATTGTCCATATCGTGTGGTGTATGTTAGTTGTGGAACAAAGTCTGGTATTCTTACCCTTGATTCCAGACAGTTACCTCTTGTTTCTTAACAAATAACATCATTATTACAGTATTGCAAGGAAATTCAATCTTCATCCTTTCTGTTATCAGGAGCAGTTGACCTGGGTTGACCTTGCTCTCCCCCTACGCGTGACAAGTGAGGTGCTCGTCTCGGGGTTGAAGTAGCTCTCGCTGGTGATAGGAATAGTAATGTTGAGGCATAAACCAGTCTTCTTCTTCTTGGTTCCTTAGCCACTGACTGACAAAGGGGTCAGTGGCCATCACGCCTAGTGGCGTCTTGTAGGCCAGCAACAAACTGTCCCCACTTTGCTCGGTCAGTGGCCATCCTCCGTGCCGTGCCCCAACTCCGGTTCATGCTTTGCATCTCAGACTCCACTGTTCTCCGCTAGGTTGTCTTTTGCCTGCCTCTCTTTTGCCGTCCTACAGGGGTCCATAACATAGCAGTTCAGGTGATGGTGTCAGGGTCCCTTCTGAGGAGATGGCCAACCCAGTTCCAGCGTCTGCCTGCAATGATGGTATTCATGGCTTTATGACTGCACCATGTAAGCAGTTCCTGGTTGGAGATGGTATTCGGCCAAACAATTCGAAGAATTTTCCTTAGGCAGGCTGTGTGAAATGAGGATAATCTGGACATTTCCTTTTCTGTTACTCTCCATAACTCTATGCCATACACAAGTACAGACAGTACGAAAATCACGTATAATCTTAATTTGGTGTTTTTGCTGTACTGAGAAGATTTCCAGATGTTGTTTAAACCCCAGACCTAGGGGTCTTTTATATTTAGACATGCGCCCTAATATAACCGACTAGGTTGAACGGGATGCGCTTCGCCAAAACGAGGCAATACTGTATTAAAATAATAATAAAAAAGATGTTTAGATTTGCAAAGGCTGTTCTGGCTTTATTCATTCTGTTACTGATGTCTTTGCTTGTTTCGTCGTCTGGTGTTATTATGCTTCCTAGATATGTAAATGTATCTGTTTGTTTCATCTTTTGGTTCCTTACTTTTATGGGCTCAAGACGTATTATACTGAGTGTCATGATCTCTGTCTTCTTCAGGTTGATGTTCAACCCCACATGTTGACTATATTTATTTAGTCTGTCTGTTGTTTCTTGGATGTTCTGATGTGAATGTGAGAGTACTGCAATATCGTCTGCATATTCTAGATCTTCCAGTGTGGTGAACCTTGTCCAAGTTATTCCTCTAGGGATATCCTCTGTTGTCTGGTGCATCATCCAGTCTATGGCAGTTTCAAATATAAAGGTTGACAAGAGGCAACCCTGTCGTACACCTGTTTTCACTTCGAAAGCAAGGTTGCTCACCCCAACACTGCATGTAAAGTTAGCATATAGACTTTTTATGATGGAAACAATACACCTAGGGATCCCGTAAGCCCATAGTATTTTCAATAGACTATCCATGTGTATGCTGTCAAAAGCCTTTTCAAAATCGACAAATGTCTTTGCCATTCTGAGCACTGCTCTATTATGTTCCTGGGGTGAAAATATATGTGCATCTTCTGTTAATTCTGAATCCTGCTTGTTCCTTCTTCGGATTATGATATACTGCTTTTGAGATTCTGTGGATAATTATCCTGCCCAGTATTTTGCTGGGAACAGAGAGGAGCCTAATTCCTCTCCAGATGTTGCAGTCTGTGAGGTCACCCCTTGTTTTTGGTAATTTGATAATTGTTCCTTTCTTCCATTTAAGTGGTGATGACTCCGTTTGCCAGATTTGTGTAAAGAGTGATTCTAAGAGTTCAGCTGATAATTCAGGATCAATTTTAAATAGCTCTGCGCTTAAGTTGTCTTGATAAGGAGCTTTTCCATTCTTCAACCCTTTGATTGCTGTGGTGATTTCTTCCTTTATTGGAGCGTCTGTATTGATATCCAGTTCATTTTCAGCCTCAGGAATGTTCAGCTGCATCTCAGGTGGTGTCTTATTGAGAATTTCTCTGAAGTGCTCAGCCTATCTTGCTTCTTGCCCCTCTTCTGTGGTGATGAGATTTCCCTGCTTGTCTCTTACTAGTGTAATGTTGTTTGCACCCCTTTTTGCACTGATGGTTTTTGTTATTTTGTATATTGTGCTTTGTTCATTCCTCAGCGCTGCATCTTCTGCCTGTCCTACAAGGCCTTCTAGGAAATTTATTTTGTCAACTCAGGTTTGACGTTTTACTCCCTTGTTCAGCTGACTGTACTTTCAGGGGACTTTGCTTCTGATTTCTCTCTTTTGATTACTTTTCTCATCCCTATGGTTTTCAATGTTGCTGGTGTTATCCAATCTTGTATCTTCTTTTTTTCTGGAAACCCAAGTACGCTTCACTACTTTCCCTAAATATCGTTGAAAGGACACTAGATTTTTGGTCGACGCCATCGGAAACTGTGCTCTCCTGACTTTTGAGTTTGATAACGTTTTTTTATATCTGCCACAAAAGCTTTCTTGGTAAGGGAGTCCTTCAGTGTTGATGCTGTATCTTTTTGGTTTTCTTACCTTAGGTCCGATAGTTCTAAGCTTCACCTTTATTACTGCTACTACTAGGTGGTGATCACTTCTCACATTTATACATCTTCTTACTTCACACCAAGTAATGAATTCCCCCATCTATCATTGATCAGTAAGTGATCCGTCTGGTTAAACCAATGCCTTCGCTTACAATTATTGCTTTTATTCAACTTCTAGAGTGAGAATCTCTTTCTATCCCCGTAGATTTTATCTCTGTAGCATTTGGAAAGGATATTAAGAATTATTTGAAACTAACTAGTGTGGTTTTTCTTTGTTTCAATTAAATATCTAATATGTTATTTTTAGTTAAGGAGTGAGTGTGTGGAGTTAATGTGCTAATTGTTATATTCTATTCACTAAACATAACTGTATTGCTTTAGTATATATTGTTCTTGTATATTGGGAGATAATTTACCCACAAGATTAGTTCAGCACAAACAATGGCTGGTTAGCCAAAGTAAGATCTGGTTTAATGGAATTCGCTGAGGAAATGGGGATGGTAGGGATTGAGTTCATGAGTTTAGCGCCGAAACTGACAAACATCTAGACAGAGAAGAGAGACTAGAAAAGGAGTGAGCATGAAGAGAAGCACAGGAGAAAAGAGTGTGGCTTTGGCGCTTTTGTCTACTATTCTTCACTTTAACTGGCGTATGCCACAAATCAACTATCTTGTTAGTTGTAGATCATATAGTGTGGGGTTCTATCACTACCCTTCATAATTATGCTCTAGTATCAAATGATTTCAAAAACTACATTCGCTGACACAACATAATTGACGTGAACGATGACAGCAAACACTTCTCCAGTTTCATGTCAACTTTATTTACACGAAAAAAACTTAAGACAAATGGTAAAATTCACAACAACAAGCTTCTTCTTCTTTGATCCTTAGGCGCAGACTGTCAAAGCAGGCAGTGGTGGCAACAACCAGCCTTCCAATATAATTGCTGGCTGCTTTGCATAGACAAACATGTGCTGCTGTTCACTCTCTCACTCTTGTAGTGGCCTGGTCCCATGCTTATATGTTTTTCTTCACTATTGTCAACTTTATTTATTAGTAATATCTTCTTCTATCTCTGCTGCTTCCTAAATGTCATTTTGGTACATCTATAAGAAACTGGCCTACCGCCAGGGATGTTAAAGTCTACCAAGTTTCTACTCTGACTTCTGCTACTGTTCTGTCTATCCCAAGTCTATTATTGTTCAACACTTCAACTACAGGTTTTATTTAAACACGTACCTGGTGTACGGAAAGCTCACAGTCGTCAACAAAAGTATACTGAATATCTGACATCTCGCTTCTTATGAAATCTGTCACAACACATGAGTGGCATCAGATCTTAACTGGTAGCAAATATATGTATACCACAGTCGACAACCAACTGGGCTGGTCTTACTAAACCCGAGAACTAACTCGATGCGTACTCTGTCACGTCTCAGAATGAACTGCTTGAATCTCTAAATCACGAGTGGCAAAAATTAGACTAAAGGAATTAGACGTAGAAGAGTGGAAGCAGAGGCTAGTCCTAGTACCTCAGAATCTTCTAGTGCCTCTCCTTCAGCAGGTGGTAACACAACGACAAGTCATGCCACAGGCACAAATGCCATGTCCTCTCCTTTACAAATTTTCCCCCACATTCAGAATATCGATACTTATTTTGATAGATTCAAACGATTTGTCTCATCATCTGATCTGAACAAAGACAAATGAGCCCTCAAACTGTCTCAGGCATTGCACGGAACAGCCTATGAGGTGTACAATAAAAAAGTAAAGGTAATTCCATAACAGATACTACTGTATGGGCTTGAGGTGGTAAAGACTTCACTTATTCTATACGATGTCTCAGCTTTATAAGGTGGCGTGACATGTTCCCTTCCTCGCTGCCTTTGCCTTTCCTAAGTCAGAGTCAGGTACACATTTTTACAGCTGGGAAGAAAGCAGCGTGACGCGGCCTGGTATTAAACAATGTCTCTTTACCTCGAGAAGCAAGCGCTCTATTCACTCAGCCGATCAAATAGTACAACAGACAATGAAACTAGTAAAGAACAATTTTACTTTGAGCAAGCAGGAGAACCAGATAAGCAAACTTTTTTATTATTGTAACATTAGTATAATTATTCGCATTACAAAGAATTATATTAGCGATAACGTCCTGCCTCACCGTATCCCAGCTTAGGAACTAAATTGCATCTCTTCCCAATTTTCTAATGCGCTGGTGTTTTTGTTTTTTTTATCAAATATTCCTGCCTCTGTAACCTTTCGGTGAAAAAAAAATTGACAAAATGTTCTCCATTCATATAAACCAGTTGGGGTTTGGTTTGATTTTAAGGATTATCTTCATTGCACACGGATAAATCCATCAGTGCTCCATCTCCTCCCTTAGATCACACAAGGAGGATCTCAGCACAGCTCACGAACTCCGTAGCACCAGCGAGAATCCAAATGTGTTTATATAGGAATCACACATTCTTTAATTATTTTTGGGTAGGTTTATAATTTTTATTTGCCAGGGCAGCGTCCATGTGGCCTACTCTGTACAATTTCCAACTGCCGTGGGATTTTTAACGTGCACAACTTGCGCACGGGACCTCCTATATTTTCGCCCTTATGCTAGAAGGCTAGGCATCCGATGTCACTACCCAGGAGACCGGGAGGGGGGGGGGGGGGGGAAAGAACGACAACATTAGGACCATTGGTTCTGAAAAAAAAATTTCATCAATTATATTCCCTCTGCCAGGAATCGAACATGGTACCTTTAGAATGTGAGGTGGACGCCATACCTCTTAGCCACTTCGATCCTTAAACCAGTTCGGGAAGTATGAATAAGTGTCTTCATAATATATTTATATATATTTAGCCAGTGAAGCCTCATAGGTGACGTTTCTATGCTTTCGCGCCACTGTTTTCGTGTAACTGTTACGAGGGACGGTCAAAAAGTAATGCCTCGTAATTTTTAATTTCATTCTTCTTCTTCTTCGTTCGCCCTGAAAAGGACGGTGGTTGCGTTGTGTCTGTTTACAACGTAGCTGTGATATCTGCACCTTTCGGTCGACACATCCGACTTCTGCACGGCATTTTTTAGGACCGGGTTTGCCTTCCCATTTCGATCCACACTCGCTCAGCCAGCCTGTACAGCTGCAGACTGTTTCCAGGACCACCACGTGGAGGTGGAGTGCGGTCTTGACCAGCTCTGGTTCGCTGGTCCTGACGCAGGCAGTCAAGCTATGAGTCGCTAAAAGGCAAGAAAACAGATAAAATTCTTATTGAAATGTAGCCCCAAGTCTGAACTTCAAAAATGTATTTCTCAATGTAGTCTCCGTTATTTGTTACAGATTGTGTCCATCTTCGCACAAAAGCATGTATCCCCGCACGGTAAAAATGTGTGTCCTTTTGCCTAAACCACTGGCGTACGGCGCGTTTAGGGGTCTCGGTGTCCTCAAAGTGATGTCCGCGAAGATCTTATTTTAGTGGTCCAAATAGATGGAAGTCAGAAGGTGCAAGATCGGGACTGTAAGGGGAATGTGGTAATAATGTCCAGCCAAATTCTGCAATCGCATCAATGGTGCGTTTAGCGGTGTGTGGCGTGGCATCGTGCAACAGTAGTGTAGTTCTCTGATCTTTTAATGGGTAAAGTCACCGAAGACGACCTCTAAAGCTTCTTCAAAGTTTCAATGTAACGGTCTGCATTCACCGTGTTTCCCTGTTCCAAGAAGTCGAGAAGAATCACACCCTTCTCATCTCAAAACACGGAGGCCATAACTTTCCCTACAGATGGTGAACTTTTGAACTTCTTTCTTGTCGGCGATGTTGTGTGATGCCATTCCATTGACTGCCTCTTGGATTCTGGTTCAAAAAAATGAACCCAAGTCTCATCACCTGTCACAATATTCGATAAAAGCTCTTCTCCTTCAGTTTCGTAACGGCGCAGGAGGTTGATGGCTATGGTTTTCCTACAGCATTGAGGAATTCTATGACATAACGTTGTTTTAACCGAACGTCTTTGGCAGCCATTTTTAAACTGTTACAGTGGTGCCACCTGTTACTGAAACAGGTTGGTAATGCTATACAGTGCAGAAGAGTGAGGAATCCTGCTAAATTTACAAATTGCACACCGTGCAGTATTTACATACATAAAAAATAGGAGGCATTACTTTTTGACCTTCCCTCGTATTTCTGAAGCAAAACGGAAATGAATGAAACGACCACAGGAGAATTTAGTGCATGCAGCAAAAAGCACATAACATAATTATTTCCAGCCATGTTTTGGCGGATCACTTGCTCGTAATTATTATAACAGCCAACAAAAAAATGCCAAGAAAAAAAACAAGTATATTTTTTCAGACACTAAAACAAAAGGCTTTTGACAAGAGTCCACCATGAAGAAATAGGTACAGGTAGAAAATGCATCAGAATATGTAGTAATCTCTACGGAACAAGCCGACAATAAGATCAGGCAAGAATTAATCACCATATCATATCATATACTCGTATATTTCTTGCTTGTGTGCCTTTGTCCGGTGCGCTCTTTGGCTTTGAATAATTTAAAGCCTAAACAAGCTTTTAACCTCATTTCTTTAACAATATGTTTTATTTGGCAGTAAATTTGAGACAAACAATGAGCAATAAAACGGATAACTGGAGAAATAAAATTGTGCACTGTGGCTAGGGACTGAACATCGATGCATTATTAATATTTTGCTTATATCCCTTGGGCAGGACGACAAAACTGCACACTGATTGGCTGATATTTACTGAGAACTAATGTGGAAATTGTCCTCCTTCCACGTAAGCTACATAAAGAAAATTCTCCGAAACTTTTGGCCGAATACTATCACCAGCCAAGAACTGCTTACTCGAGCAAACAAGAGGACATACACACTATCATAGCTGGCAGAAGCTAGGTTGGCCACGTTCTCGGAAGAGACCCCGATGCCATCACAAGAACAGCTATGCTATGGACCCCTGAAGGAAAGCGAAAGAGAGGTCGGCCAAAAACAACTTGGCGGAGAATTTTGGAAGCCGAGATGCAAATGAACCAGAGCTGGGGCACTGCAACGAAGGATGGCCGCCGATCGAGCAAAGTGGAAACAGTTTGTGCTACCTTACAAGACACCACCAGGCGTGATAGCCACTGACTGCCTTGACAGTCGGCAGGTAAGGATCGAAGAAGACGAAACAAGGCGACAATAAATAATTAAAATAAAACACACATATCAAGCAGCCGGTAGAGTGTCCATTAAATTTTTATTAGTTTACTTTGACCAGACCGATCAAAGTTCGATTCCCACTTCAGGCAAGATTTTTTAAGCACTAAAATGCTTGCCTCCGTAAAGATGGAATGATAAGTATTGTTTTATTATGTTAGCTGTTTGAGATGTCCTCCATTGGCTGCAAGACAGGAAGAAACATACACAACTTGATCTTGATAGAGAATGATTAGCAAATAGTGCGGATAACTTAACTGTTGAGTAAAATCAAATTAGACTTCAACGTAGTACTGAAACCCTCAAGCATGTCGTACAAGGCGACCATTATGAGGTTGTGCATGAAACTGGCAACCTCGCAATGTTAAAAACCACAGCTGTAAGAGCATATGAATGCTTGGAGCAGGTTTCCTGCAAGGAGACGGGCAGCACTAGTGGCTCCTTAGGAGCGACAAGGAAAATGATGATGCTGAATCATGCACAAGAAAGAGCTAATCTTAGATCAGTGAACCCAGAAATGTTCAGAGCTGACATTAATTAGTTCAATGAGAGGGGTATAGAGCAGCATAACTGAAGTCCAATGGATACAGAGTGTCATAACTCTCATTCTGTAAGTGTCATACCTGCCTTTCTCTGACTGTCATAACTTCCATTCTTTGAGTACCACCACAACCATTCTCTGAGTGTCATAACTGCCATTTTGCAATAACTGATGCTATCTGATTGTAATAACAGCCATTCTCTGAGTGCCATAACGGTCGTTCTCTGATTATAATAACTGCCATTCTCTGATTGTAATAATTGACATTCTCTGAGTGCCATAACTGCCATTCTCTGAGTGCCATAACTGCCACTCTCTGATTGTAATTACTGCCATTCTCTGATTGTAATAACAGCCATTCTCTGAATGCAATAACTGCCATTCTCTGATTGTAATAACTGCCATTCTCTGAGTGCCATAACTGCCATTCTCTGATTGTAATAACTGCCATTTTCTGAGTGCCAAAACTGCCATTCTCTGATTGTAATAACTGCAATTCTCTGATTGTAATAACTGTCATTCTCTGATTGTAATAACTTCCATTCTCTGATTGTAATAACAGCCATTCTCTGAGTGCAATAACTGCCATTCTCTGATTGTAATAACTGTCATTCTCTGAGTGCCATAATTGCCATTCTCTGATTGTAATAACTGCCATTCTCTGAGTGCCATAACTGTCATTCTCTGATTTTAAAAACTGCCATTCTCTGAGTCCATAACTGTCATTCTCTGAGTGCCATAATTGTCATTCTCTGATTTTAAAAACTGCCATTCTCTGAGTGCCATAACTGGCATTCTCTGACTGTTATACACTGAGTGTAATAACTGTCATTCTCTGAGTGCCATAACTCTCATTCTCTGAGTGCCATAACTCTCATTCTCTGAGTGTCATAACTGTCATTCTCTGACTGTCAGAACTGCCATTCTCTTAACTTCCTTACTGAAAGACCAGGGACAACTGTACATAGCAGTTTCCAGTATCAGAGATGAACATGTGTTAAAAAATCTTCACAGGCTAATGCAGACAATCAGGAAAAACTACAAAACAACAGGACATTTACAAAACAAAAAACTTTGTACTTCAAGAGCTGTTGCCACAATTTTTTTCATATTTTTGTGCAATAATTTTTCTTTTACAAGAGTCATACAGTGCAAACATGCAAGAGTTAGACAGCGCTATAAGTGGGAAGATAACATCAACAGATGGACAAGAAAGAGTCTGTCAGGAATGCACCATCAAGACATGAGGCAGAGATCCTTTACAGCCGACCTTCATTGTGGAGATCGCAGCTGATGATGATTGTCATACATGCAAACAACTATAAAAGTGCATTTTTAGTCATTAAAAAAAAAGTTTTTACTGCTTTAACCCGAGTCCGTCCCCGCTGATGCTTTATCTAGCAGTGAAGGGAGTAGTTTTATTGTAATTACTCTGATGTTAATCTTTACTTCTCTGAAAACATTTTTAGTTAAATATTTACCGCAGGTACAGTAGTACTGATAAAATGAGGAATGAGACAAGGATGCATGTGAGTTTTTCCCATGCCTGTTTAACATCTATACAAGGGTTTCTTAACTAGTGGTCCAGGGGCTCCACGAATGGATTCTATAGGGTCCATGTAAAAGGTAAAGGAACCCGTTACACGCCCATTGAGGCATATTGGGAATATGGTGTTAGGCCCATATTATCTTGACCGTCGGCACACGAGTGGTGATGTGGTCGGCATCACGCCGGCCGCACTTAACCTTCCCAGAGTTGCTCTGGTACTCATTAGGGGCTGGGTCGACCCAGGAGCCGTTTGTGGCCTAAAAAATTCCCGCCTGATCTGGGGATCAAACCACAGACCACTGCGCTAGGAAGCCAGTGCACTAACCACTATGCTACCGTAGCTCCCAGGGTCCACGTACATAACCTAAAAATGTGACTTTTTTTTCTACACAAAATTATCATAGATTTTTGCATTTAAAAAGATATATTCTTTTTTGTATTTCAGTATTATATGTAAGCTTTATGATTTTCCTTTGTAATAAAATGTATCATGTGTGCGCAAACATTTTAATTATGCATCGGTGTACATTTTCTTCTAAGAAGGGGTTAGTAGCATATGCTGGAGAATTAAAGGGGTCCATAGCCTTCGCCGGACAATCAAAGCGGTAAGCAGCCTTTGCCGAACAATCAAAGTGGTAAGCAGCCTTCGCCGGACAATCAAAGGTGTCCATGACACAAAAAAGATTAAGAACCCCTGGTCTATAAAGAGAAAATGTTTAATCGAACAGAAGAAATGCCAGAACTAAATATTGGTGGAAGTTCAGTAAATAACCTTAGATGTGCTGATGATATTCCATGGTTTGTTACTGAATGGAAAGAACTATGAGAATTATTGGAACAAGTAAACAAAATCTGTTATATTAAACATTGAGAAAACAAAAACTATGATAGGAAACTATACATAGCAGTATAACAGGAGGTATTCTGACCATCAGAAGTATACCAATATAAAAAATGTTTTGGCTCATATACTTCATTTTTATGCAAGAGGTGGGGATGGTGGGGGAGGGGGGAGAACATGAAGGGGGACAGGGCCGCTCTGATGACTTCCTTGTGTCATCCTCTGTTTTTTTTTTTCGCCTCAGTCTTCATGCTGTGATTTGAACCTACTCCACCCTGCCTGCAGATTTATGCAGCCATTTATCCCTGGTTTTATCCACTTTGACATTTTAAAAATAACGATTTTTTTAAAGTAGCAAATGACAATTAGAACAGCAGGCGGCAAGCTGACATTAATTACTATAATAAATGGAAAGATACTGGAGCCAAAAACATGGAGAACAACAAAATCAACAACCAAAAAGCTACAGACATTCATAAATGGGTGCTTGCGTAGAATAGAACTGAAGTGATATGACAAGGTCAACAATATGTAACTGATGACAAGAAGTGGAGTAGGTTCAAAGTGCCAGTGGAAGTGGAATAAGAGATGAGAAGATGACGCTGACGATGGATAGGACACACTGAGGAAACCTGTTTATAGCACTACAAGGCAGTATTTTTTTCTGGAATCCCCAGGATAAGAGAGGAAAATGTAGACCAAAAACTCACATGAAGAGAACTGGAGACAGAAATGAAAATGATGAAGATGGTGGCACGAGGACTTTGCATGTTGTTGTCTAGGGTGACGGGGCGAACCTCACCAAAACAAGGCAAATTGTATTATTATTTTAACATCATATCTAGGGCACATGATAGAAAGTTATGAAACTGAAGTCAAGAAGTAAATAGGAATGGCCAAAGCTACTTTCAAAAACATGACAGGTATAAACATGCAAACAAATACTACACAAAAAATAGGGGTCATCAAGTGTTCCTTGCCTCCACAGAGACTCTCAGGAACTACACATCACACACATATATATATATATAGGAGACTTAAAAACATTATATAATATCACTAGAACTTTATCTAAGAAACAGCTAAACCACAATACAACAGTGAAGAGCAGAGAAGGACAAAACATTAGCAATGAAGAGAAACAAAGTGCCAGATAGGCTGAATATTTTAAGGAAATCCTAAACCGAAACCAACCAATACAGCAACCCATCATAGAACCAGCAGAAGAGCCACTACAATGCAACATGAACCCACCCACTAAACAAGAGATCTCTCGGGCAATAAAACAGCTAAAAAATGGGAAGGCTGCAGGACCAGATGGAATACCACCAGAAGCCCTGAAGGCAGATATACCATACACTACAGAGTTGCTACACTAGCTCTTCAAGAAAATCTGGTAAAAAGAGGCCATCCCAAAAAGAGCTGGAAGGAAGGCAACATTATCAAGCTGCCAAAGAAAGGTAACTTGACTATATGTGGAAACTGGAGGAGTATAACACTACTAGCAGTGGCTGGAAAAATTTTGACCAGAGTTTTGTTGGACCGTATTAAGAAGGCGGTGGTTGACATACTCAGAGAAGAACAGGCAGGATTTCGTGCGGGAAGATCATGTACAGATCAGATAGCAACACTCAGAATCATCATAGAACAATCAAACGAATGGCAGACCCCCTTATATATAAATTGTGTGCACTTCGAAAGGGCTTTCAATAGTATAGACCATACTGTGATATGGAAAATCGTGAGACATTAAGGAATCCCAGAGAAATTCATTAAAATCATCCAAGATTTCTACCAGGAGGTCTCGTGCAAAGTAGTGCACAAAGGAAAACTATTAGAGCCCTTCACAGAACACAGCGGGGTCAGACAGGGATGTCTGCTATCACCAACAATTTTTCTCATGGTCATAGACTGGGTTATGAGACAAACAACAGAAGGAGAGAAAACAGGAATACAGAAGGATATTCAACAAACAGCTGGAGGATCTTGACTCTGCAGATAATTTGTGCCTTTTATCACATAGACAACAGTCCCAACTAAGATGGTTTGGCCATGTCTGCAGAATGGGAGAAGATCAGCTATCACGACAAGCATGGAAAACAAAGAGCCAGGGATCCAGACCCCCATACGACCCAGAGTCCGCTGGGAGGACAACATTAGACAATCTTTGAAGGACCGAGGACTAGAATGGAACCAGGCCAGGAGGAAGACAGCCGATAGGATAGTCTGGCGCTCTCTCTCCCAAACCTCTACACCTCATGGTAGAAGGGGAACGACTAAGTAAGTAAGTAAGTATCACATAGACAGCAAGATATGCAGGAGAAAAAAAATAGATTAGTAACAGAAGCAGCAAAGATGAGACTACACATAAATGTAAATAAAACAAAGGAAATGAGGATAAATAAAAGGCAGATGGACTCGATGAAGATCAATGGTCAAGTAGAAAGCTTTACATATCTGGGGAGTAACATTGACAAAGGAGGGGGGAACCAATGACGTCTGTTCTAAGATAAACAAAGCCAGATGCGCTTTTAATGTCTTTTGACCAATATGGAACTCCTCAGCTATATCCATAGAGAACAAAATCAGAATCTTTAACTCAAATGTAAAATCATTCTTGCTGTATGGCTCAGAGACATGGCATGTCTCAAAGAGTATCACCTCAAAATAACAGATATTTGTAAATAGATGTCTCGGACGGATCCTCCATATAAGATGGCCAGATGTAATAACGAATATAGAGCTAAGGAAAAGATGCAGGCAACAGCCAATACAAATGGAAATTAAGGTAAGATGGGGATGGATAGGACATACACTCAGAAGAGAACATTCAACCATAGCCAGCATTGCCCTTGACTGGAACACACAAGGGAAAAGAAGAGTGTGGAGACCAAGGAGAACTTGGAGAAGAACAATGGAAGAGGAGGCTAAGGAAATTGGAATGACTTGGGCACAGCTGAAAAAGACCACCCAGAATAGAAATCGATGGAGAGCAACTGTTTCAGGCCTATGTTCCACAGGGAACGAAAAGGAATGATGATATATATATATATATATGTATCATCAGTTGCCATCTCCACAATGAGGGTTGGCAGCAATGGATCTCCAACGTCTTCTGTCTCTTGTCTTGATGGTGCACTCTGATAGACTCTTTCCTGTCTCTTGTCTTGATGGTGCACTCTGATAGACTCTTTCCTGTCTCTTGTCTTGATGGTGCACTCTGATAGACTCTTTCCATTCTCTTTTCTTGATGGTGCACTCTGATAGACTCTTTCCTGTCTCTTGTCTTGATGGTGCACTCTGATAGACTCTTTCCTGTTCACCTCTAGATGTTGTCTTCACACTTTTAGCTTTGTCTTCCTCTTGCACATTTGCCTTCAACTCTGCCTTCTATTATGCTCTTCTGCAAGATGTGATGTCGTTTTATATGGCCAAAATATTTGAGTTGCCTAATTTTGATCTTCATTAATTCTCTTTTAATTCCTAGGTTTTATAGGATTTCTTTATTTGTTTTCTTCTCTTTCCATGAGATGCGCCCCATTCTTCTATATATCCACATCTGGAGAGCCTCAATTGTTTATTGACTGTCCATGTTTCTACACCATACAGTAATGAAGAATGTATATATAACATTTGATGATTCTCAGTGATTAATTTGTGAATTAATTGTTTGATTGTCAGTATTTGTCTCATGTTGTTGAATCTAGCTTTAGCCATTCCTTTTATTTTCTTGATTTGTTTCACATCTGCCATCTTCTATTATTATATAACTAAGATGTTGTTACCATGTAAGCCCTGCTAATTAGCGACGATTCTGCCCTTTACTCTTGTAGAGAAGCTCCACCCTGATTTCTCACTACGGATTACAGACACAATGGCATCATCATCCCCAGCATGATCATTTATCAGCTGATCAATTTCCAGCTCTGCCCTCTCATTAGCCCAAATTTAGCACTCTCTACCAAGGCTCATGATGATGACTTGCTGGTAGTTTGTCCAGTTCTCACCTAACTTACTCCACTCTTGCCTTGAATATATTTTCAACTGTGGCCACCTGACAAATAGTTGTCTCTGCCTGTGTCATCCATGACATCCCCCTTTTTTCTTGCTCCGTTGATGTCAACTATGTTCCCATGCAGGGGATGCCTATTGTTTGCAGTCGCATATAAGCTTTTGCCTGAACCATTGTATATTTGGATGTACTTGACAGCAATTCAAGCATGTGCCGTAATGTCACAATGGGGGGTATCTCACATACAGCCCATGACTATACGCATCCCTTCATTTTGAATGCATTCCAGTCATTCACATTGTGATATTTACAGATTGAGTATTCCTGTGCCATATTTGATTACAGGCATGACGAGCTGATGATACAGGAGAAACAGTTGTCTCTGCTCCAGGTGTGTTGCTGCCATTGTTTTTAAGGCTGCCAGACCTCTCTTGCACTTCTGTATGACATGATCACCATAGTGCTTACATGATAGCCCGCAATCGAGTGTTATTCAAAATTTTTCAACTTGTCTTGCTTTTCAATTTTCAGTCCACTGAGAGTAAAGTCTGGAAGATCTGCTTTCAATATGGAGTTATTCAAGGACCACCACAGCACACTGGCTTTGTTGAGATTTCCTCGCACCATTTTGAAACTGCCTGAAGAGTCTCATGTATGCTTTCAACAATTTCTCGTCTATATGAGCCAGTCCTGTAAATGAGCAAGTCATCGGCAAAAGTTAATGTTCGTTCCAAACCTGTTGGTTAAACTGCAGCTATTTTTGCTGTATCGATGCTAAACATCATCGGGGATAATGGAGAACCCTGCAATAGTCCCAAGCAAATGTTCATTGGTTCTGATGTCCATGTTCCCGAGCAAAATGCAACTGATCTCTCCATTAAGGCAGCTGCTATCCACCCTGTTAGCCTAGAGTTTACACCACACACCATTACACAGTCCATTAAGGTTACAAAGCATCCTCTAGGTCAACTGCCACAGCCACCATTCCTTGTTTACCCTCGAAACCCTCACATACATCATATGCAAATGTTCCAGTGTTACCCCATGTTACTTTCATTGATCTATAACTGTCAAGGGTATCAGATCAAAGTAAGATAAATAACACACTTTGGACACAAAGCTACATTATTTTTTTTGACAAAAAATATGGAAGAAAAAATTTGGCATCTGGAACGTTCAGACATTAAACGAACAAGGGAAAGTGGCACAAGTAGCAGCAGAAATGAGGGAATATAAAATCGAGGTTCTGGGAATGTGTGAAACTAAGTGGAAGGGGGTAGACAAGAAGAAACTCATCACAGGTGAATTGGTGCTGTCCTCAGGACATGAAGACAAAAGTTCACACCACAGTGAACAGGTAGCTCTTATGTTATCTAAAGAAGCACAGAAAGCACTCATTAAATGGGAAGCTGTTGGACCCAGAATAATAACAGCTACTTTTAAAACAGCTAAAAAGAAAATAAATGTAAATGTCATCCAATGTTATGCACCAACTAATGACAAAGAAGAGTCTGTGAAAGAAGCATTTTATACTAGACTACAGGAAATTATAGAAAAAGTAAAAAGAAGAAACATCACAATTTTGATGGGTGACATGAATGCAAAGATAGGTACAGTCAACACCAGCTTTGAAGAAGTCAGGGAAAACATGGGCTAGGAATAATGAATGAAAATGGGGAACTATTCTCAAACTTCTGTGCTTCAAATCAACTGGCTATAGGAGGAAGCAGGTTTCCACATAAGAGAATACACAAGGCAACATGGATATCACCAGACCATAGAACAGAAAATCAGATTGATCATATATGCATAAACAAGAAGTTTAGATCATCATTGCAGGATGTAAAGGTATATAGAGGAGCAGATGTGGCATCAGATCACCACCTTCTGATAGCCAAAGTAAAAATGAAACTCAAGAGATATGCAACAATGCAAAATTATAGACAACAATTTAATGTAGGACATCTAAGAAATCAAGAAACAAATTTGCGGTCACAATATCCAACAAATTCCAAGTGCTCCAACAGCTGGAAGATGTAGAGAATACAGAAGACTATTGGCAGCAAATCAAAACTGTATGGAATGAGACATGTGAAGAAATACTGGGGAAAAGGGAATGACAACAAAAAGCATGGATAACAACAGAAACCATCAATAAGATAAAAGACAGAAAAAACAAGAAAGCAAATTTAAACACAAACAAAACCAGAAGTTCCAAAGCCAAGGCTCAAGAAGTGTACACAGAAGCAAACAAAGAAGTAAAAAGAAGTATCAAAAGAGACAAGAGGAAGTATATTGAGGAGTTGGAAAGAGAGGCAGAAGATGCTGCAGCCAAAGGAAATATGAGAGAACTGTATAGCAGCACAAAGAAGCTAACAGGGAAATACAAGCAAACAAGTTGCCTCATAAAAGACAAGAATGGAAAACTTGCTCAGTAATATACAAGAGTAAATGAAGAGGTGGACAGAATATTTTGAGGACCTTCTCAATAGACCAGCTCCACAAAACCCCCCGAACATCCAGCTAGCAGAAGAAGAGCTACAAATTAACGGTGAAAGACCAACGAAGGAAGAAATAAAGAAAGCCATAAAGCTTCTAAGAGATGGAAAAGCGTCTGGACCTGATGGCATTCCAGCAGAGGCCATCAAAGCAGATATCAACACGGCTACAGAGATGTTATATAAATTACTTGGTAAAGTCTGGGAAAAGGAAGAGATACCAGCAGAATGGAAGGAAGGATATCTGGTTAAGTTGCCTAAGAAGGGAAATTTACAAGAGTGCACAAATTATAGAGGAATAATGTTACTATCAGTGCCAGGAGGAGTATTAAACAGGATTATCCTTGAGAGATTAAAAGAGTCCATAGACAAGAAACTGAGAAATGAACAAGCAGGTTTTCGACAAAACAGATCATGTACAGACCAGATAGCCACTTTGAGAATAATAGTTGAACAAAGTCTGGAATGGAATTCACCACTATACATCGGATTTGTGGACTACGAAAAGGCATTTGACAGTGTAGACAGATAATCACTTTGGAAATTGATGAGGCATTATGGAGTTCCCCTGAAGATACTTACTTACTTACTTAGTCGTTCCCCTTCTACCGTGAGGTGTAGAGGTTTGGAAGAGAGAGCGCCAGACCATTCTATCAGCTGTCTTCTTCCTGGCCTGGTTCCATTCTAGTCCTCGGTCCTTCAAAGATTGTCTAATGTTGTCCTCCTAGCGGACTCTGGGTCGTCCTGGAGGTCTGGATCCCTGGCTCTTTGTTTCCCATGCTTGTCGTGGTAGCCGATCTTCTCCCATTCTGCAGACATGGCCAAACCATCTTAGTTGGGACTGTTCTATTTGGGTCTGCAGCGGATGGGATTTTAGGACTTGACGGATCGTCTGGTTGCGGACCATGTCTCTTCTTGTTACTTCAACCACTTTCCTCAGATACCTCATTTCTGAGGTTTGGATCTGGCTTTTGTGGTTTGTAGTCATTGCCCACGACTCGCATCCATATGTCAAGACTGGGACATAGGTGGAGCGGTATACAGCCATCTTCGTTTTCTTACCAACCTCTTTCTTGCTGAGGAATCCACGATTTATGGCCTGAAAAAGTCTGCCAGCCGCTGCTTTTCGAGTGGCCAACTCTTCTTTGATGCCTCCCTTTCGGTCTATAATAGCTCCGAGATATTTAAAGTGGTCGACCTGCTCCAGGACCTGTTCTCCCAACTTAATCTGATGTTTTCTTTCTTCTCGTGATATCACCATGGATTTTGTTCCCCTGAAGATCATTAATTTAATAAAGAAAACATATGAAGACATGACATGCAGAGTTCTTCACAAAGGACAGCTTACAGAACTGTTTGGAATAAGAACAGGAGTGCGACAGGGATGCCTCTTGTCTCCATTTCTTTTCTTACTAGCAATAGACTGGGTTATGAGATCATCGACAACACACAACAGAAATGGAATCCAGTGGCGACTAAGCAGTTGGATGATCTGGAATTTGCTGATGACTTGGCTCTTCTGTCCCATAACCGTAATCAGATGCAGGACAAATTGAAAACACTCGATGAGAGGTCACAGCAATTGGGTCTGAAAATACACAGGGAAAAGACAACAATAATGAGAATAAATGCAGGTAATGATAACAGGGTTGAACTTGAAGAAACACCAATACAAGATGTAGAATCGTACACATATCTTGGCAACAATATAGACAAAGTTGGAGGGACAGACAGTGATATCAAACTAAGAATATAAAAAGCAAGAGGAACTTTCATTGCATTGGGAAATATATGGAAAACAAGAGAAATCGGATCCAACATGAAAATAAGAATCTTCAACTCAAATGTGAAGTCAGTCCTATTGTATGGCTCTGAGACATGGAGAACAACAAAGACAACAACAAAAAAGCTACAGACTTTCATAAATGGGTGCTTGCGTAGAATAGAGGGATTAAAATGGTATGACAAGGTTACCAATGTGGAACTGAGGACAAGAACTAGACAAGTGCCAGTGGAACAAGAGTTGAGAAGAAGACGCTGGCGATGGATAGGACACACACTGAGGAAACCTACTGATAGCATTACAAGGCAGTCCTTGTTCTGGAACCCCAGGACAAGAGAGGAAGAGGTAGACCAAGAAGCACATGGAGAAAAGAGCTGGAAACAGAGGTGAAAATGATGAAGAGAATGTGGAAAGAACTTGAGATGATGGCACGTGACAGGAGGACTTGGCATGTGTTTGTTGAAGGCCTATGCTCCTTTGGGAGTGGAGGGTTATGAATAACCTTCATTGGGCAATCAAAGAGGTTAATGGCCTTCATTGGACAATTAAAAAGGTCCATAGCCTTCATTGGGGAATCAAAGAGGTCCATAGCCTTCAATAGACAATCAAAGAGGTCCATAGCCTTCACTGGACAATCAAAGAGGTCCATAGCCTTCACTGGACAAAGAGGTCCATAGCCTTCACTGGACAAAGAGGTCCATAGCCTTCATTGGATAATCAAAGAGGTCCATAGCCTTCAAGGGACAATCAAAGAGGTCCATAGCCTTCACTGGACAATCAAAGAGGTCCATAGCCTTCACTGAATAATCAAAGAGGTCCATAGCCTTCACTGAATAATCAAAGAGGTCCATAGCCTTCATTAGGCAATCAAAGAATCACAGTTTGCAGCGAACAGATCTAAAATTGATCCCTTGCACTGGGTATTCCAGAACAAGGACTACCTTATAATTCTATCAACAGATTTCCTTAATGTATGTCCTATCCTGCGTTTGGTAATGAGCAGTATGTTTTAATCTAACTTTGAGTGCTTTTACTGACATTTCTCTGTAAACATCAATCAATCAATACTCTTCAGTCCCACAAGGAGCACAGGCCTTCAACAAACTCATGCCAAATCCTCCTGTCTCGTGCCATCAAGGTCTCCAGTTCTCTTCTCCTTGTGTTCTATGAATATATATATTTTGTACTGTCTTGATCTCTTTCTATTTTGTCTTATCCTCAGTTTTTGTTTCTTTTTTTTTTTGGGTCTTTTTAACAAACTTGCCTCATCACTTCTGTTCCGAAGCATCATGCAGGGATCAATATAACTTTCGGTGTGTTGAAGTTTATAGCCTAGTAGATCTCTTACCATACATGTCAACAACTTTCAGTTCAAACAGGCTCCGCAGAGTAAATATCAAGGAAGTATTTTTACAGAAAATGGAAGACTTGACAGAGAAATTAAAACAAAGATGTCAGAAAGTCAATGCAATAAGTTACCAATTGTCGCCACTGCTCAAACATTAGATTATCAGTATGGAAACTAAATGACAGCTGATCAATTGTATATTCTTACCAACTCTTCGTTGTCAATGTCAAACATGGTCCTTGACCAGAGCACAGGAGAGGAAAATCACATTGTGTGAGATGAAAAGTTTAAGTAGAACCAGTAAATAATACATAAAGGTATGTTTCAGGCACTTGTGTAAAATAAATAAGTAGAAGACTAGACAACAGAAGAAACAAAAAGAAGTAATAGGCTTACCAGGAATCGAACTCTGGACATTCTGAATGACACCACTGCCTAGCTACGGGAGCAAATCATTACTATCCTCTCTGCCAACTAGGCACCACAAAAAAAATCGTGCTTCATGGACAGAGGTCATTAACACGATCTCTCCACGTAACCCAGATATGTACCTAGGGATTACCCAGACTAATTATAGACGCAATCACTTCTGCAGTTTTTAATTATTTAACAGTTATTTATTTATTTACTGTTTACAGGCCTCGGGTTTACCCTCCTTATTTGTTCAAGAAGAACCACTAATGTTACCAAGAGATTCAGATTGAGGACATCAGAAAAACTGTAGGAACTACATCCTCCGTCAAATACATAGGCAGAAAATAAAGTGGTTTGGCCATCTTGTGAGAATGGAACTGAATCAGCTACCACACGCCTACAACAATAGAAGATCTTGTTTTAGAGTATGAGGAAGATAATATTACAGACTCCCTACATCAACACAGGCTCCCACCAGTCAATGTGATGCAAGTGGCTCAAGAAGAAAAACTTCAGCTCCCCACAAATGTGTCACTGCAAAAGTAGTCCAAAGAAAGTAAACGTATGGAAGCAGCATAGCTGGTTCCTGCTAATGCTTCTATCTGGCTCCTCAGTTTGGTGTTGTCACTGTTGTTTCAAGCAGTTATATGACTGATTAAGCATCTGCAAGGAAAACTATCTCAGCTAATGCAGTATCATATTTGCAACAACACATGTTTTGAAGCCATTTTCAGGTGTTTCTTTTTCATGTTCTTAAATGGAAAATTTCCCACTGGTCACACTGGGATATGGATTTCTTGTCCATTATTTAGTTTCATTTAGGCCTATAAGCCTACTCATTTCATTTCTTCTTGATCGGTCTGTACATTTTCTTTAAGGGTTGAATGAAGAAAAGTGGGATGTATTCTTTGCTGCCATCCAAATAAATCGTCTATGCCATTAGGATTAAGGTTTAGGGCTAAGTTTAGGATTCCCAAACCTAAGCCTAACACTTACCCTTTATTACTGCATCTCTATTTTTTTTAAGACTGTATTGAACACACATCCCACTGTTCTTCATTTTAACCTTTGTTAAGATTTGAATATTATTTTTATAAGAATTTTAAGCAAACAATGATTTTTTTTTTAATATATGCTACTGAAAAAAAAAGGAAAACAACTGAAACTTACCAAAATAATCCCCTGATGCAACATGATCCATTTCATCCTCCAACTGTTGGGTCAGAGCTGCCAATTTTCTTTCTGCATCTGATGGGCCTTTGCTTTTTGGAGGGGTGACCTGGAAGGTCAACTGAGATTTCAGTCCTGGTGATTTGACAGAACCGGCTGATGAAGCTACTGAACTAGCTTGCACCTGGATGCCTTGAACTGGAGCTACCAGTCTGACATTTGGTTTTTGAGGCTGAGTTTGGTTGACTAAAAGCTTGACTGAGGTCTGAACATCATGAGGCCCATGATATGGAGGTGGTGGTTCTACTTCTCCAATGTTGTGGGAATCTGTTGGTGAATCTGGATTTTTCTTTGAGATGCTCATGTCCCGTTCCAATTGCTGGGTCAATGCTGCAACAGCTTTCTCCGCATCTAAATTTGAGCTGCTCATCACGGGTGTTGAGTTGCTCATCATGTGTGTTGAGCTTAATGGAATCCTGACTGGAACAGAAGGAGTAATATTCTGGTTGTCCAAGGAAGAAATGTTACTGAAATTTGTGTTTGCTGTTGAAAATGCTGCATTTGAGGATGAAATGAGCATCTCTGCCCTACCATTTGGTGCTGGATTCATCTGGCCATTGATATTTGTTGCATAAGTTGAGGTATGAACACTGGCACCTGATTGTGGTGGCAGAGTCCTCTGTCGAGGGTCTGTATAGATGTGTGATGATGCAGGCTCATTGTAGTGACCTGGTAATCTGTCTTCAGACCCTGCTGTTCTTGAAAATTTAGAATCAAATGTTGCAGTATTCAAGCTCGATAAAGGACTTACAAGAGCTAGGCTTGCTCTGGGGCTCCCAAACTTCTGCTCATAAAATCCTGAGTTAAGACTACCGCGAGGGCTAGAGTTTTTGGAATCTCCTCCACTGCCAACACTTGAACGAGGGCTTGAGTTACCACTTGCTGTGGGCGGTCCAGAATTATAGACCGTTTGATACTGAACACTGATTTGGCGTGACTGCCCTGTGTTATTGTTTTGAAATGCAGAATTTACGGCTGCTGTCTTTGGGGCGTGGTAACCTGCACTGCCGATCAAAACATTTCTGTTGTCAGAAGAGATATTAAAAGGGACGCCCACGGGAGACAGTGATCTTCCACCCTGCCAGTGAACTTGTCCTGTAGGAAAGTTTGTCGAAATTGTAAGTCCAACATTGCCTCCTAACATGGATGACGGAACGGGTGGTGGTTTTGCATCTCTTATGCTGATACTGCTTACGAATGTAGACTTCTGATCGGTACTGCGAAGGCCGCCACTATTCATTTTTCCACCTGCTTCGCTGTCTACATGAATAAATTTCCTGTTCCTATGGTGGTTTACATCTGATGCGTAATCCTTTTGCATACAGTGAGAGTTGTCAGCCGCTAACCTATTTTGATAACTTTTACTTACTTCCCCTCCAGGATCATTTGTACAAAAATGTGAACTATCCGAAGATGTCGAACTGATTTTTACATTTTCTCCCTGCCTAACAGCACTGCCACTCGAAGCACTACTCCCAGCACTACTGAATCTAGTGACACTGTATGTATGACTTCCGTCACTGAACACATTCACATCTTTGTTAATCTTCCCACCATAGACGGCCATAACCCTCGACAGGGCCCTCGGACGGATGCCAAAAGATAAGAAAAGTTTTCCGTAAAAAAAAACAAAATACCTAGGCCTACAAGTTCTATCTTAAATATCCTCCTTGGATACCAAGGCGGCGTACGAATATTCCTACCGCCGGCCCAAGCCGATTCACGCAGTTAGTCTATACATCTTCACCTGTAGAAAACTAGTACCCCACAAATTAATAAAAATAGACAAAGAGATTGTCCAGAATGATTTTGATGACAAAGAATTACACTGTAGATAGATAAATTATGTTTTACAAGAAAAGCATCACATATTTTAGATGTTTGACCAAAACTAAAAGGATTAAAAATATTCGTGTCGAGTAAACAAGAAGACAACACAAAGGAATGCACAGGGTCCCGTGCACTGATATTTCTTTGGACTGTGACTAAATATTTATTCTTCAAGTTGTCAGAACTCAGAAAATAATAAGAAGGATCGATCTGAAATTTATTGGTAGCGACTCCTAAGGAGAATGGCTCTAAAAGTGATAATAAATGTAAACATGAATTCATGACTAACACACTGGTTCTGTTCGAAGCAGGGGCAGACAATTTAACGGTTGAATAACAGACAATGACGACATCACATCTTGTCGCGCTATTTATATCATCGTTCTGTCTTTTCTACTTGCTCATTTGGGCGGGGCGCTTGATTCTGTTGTAAAATATTATAAACTCTGTTTAGTTAGTAAAATATGAGGGAGAACTATGTAGAATTTCTGAGGAGTGGTTTGTTTTTAATCCACGCCCTGGATCGCACACGCCTGACATGACGAACCTTCTACTAATATTAGAACAGGGTTTCTTAACCTTTGTTTATGCAATAGACCCTTTTGATTGTCTGGTGAAGGCTATAGACACCTTTGATTGTCCGTTGAACGTTACGGACCTCTTTGATTGACCGGTGAACATTACGGACCCCTTTGATTGTCCAGTGGACGTTACGGACCTCTTTGATTGACCGGTGAACATTACGGACCCCTTTGATTGTCCAGTGGACGTTACAGACCTCTTTGATTCGTTTGATTTGGTTTGGTTTTTAAAGACTATCTTCATTGCACACGGAGAATTCAATCAGTGCTCCGATCTCCTCCCTTAGATCACACAAGGAGGATCTCAGCACAGTGCACGAACTCCGTAGCATCGGCGAGAATCCCAATGTATGTATATAGGAATCACACATTCTATAAATATTGTTGTGGTGGGTAGGTTTCTAATTTTTAAATGTTGCCAGGGCAGCGGGCCTATAGGCCTACTTTTTACTATCTCCAACTACCGTGGGATTTTTAACGTGCGCAACTTGCACACGGGACCTCCTATTTTTTCGCCCATGTCCGAGAAGGCTAGGCACAGAGGCGTACTAAGTGGGGTGCGATGGGACCGGTCCGCCCCGGGTGGCAGCCAGGATAGGGGTGCCATCGGACACTATTAAGATAGTATTTACTGTTAAAAATGTACTTGCGCGTGTGTTTTTTTATAGGGGAAGGGGGTGTCGAAGGTAGGACCGCCCCGGAGGCCAAGTACTTTAGGGACGCCTCTGGCTAGGCATCCGATCTCACTACCTATGAGACCGAGGGGGGGGGAGAGTATGACATCATTAGGACCATTTTTCTATTTTAAAAAAAATCCACAAATTATATTCCCTCAACTGGGAATCGAACCCGGTACCTCTAGAATTCGAGACGGACGCCATACCTCTTAGCCACTCCGACACCCTACTCCTTAGATTGTCCGGTGAAGGCTACGGACTCCTTTGATTGTCCGGCGAAGTAGAGACTTCCCCATTCTAGGTCCAGCTTTATGAGATGGAGTGACCAGCCTCATTCCTCGCTGCCTTTACTTTCTCTAACTCAAGAGTAGGGTCAGGTATCCATTTACAGTAGGGTAGACTGCCGCGTGACGCTACCAGGTGTCTATCCAGGAACCTGGTAACTGTAATAACCCACAGTCGTGCAGTCATCTCATGGGTCCACAACGACTCAAGGCTTGAGGATACTCTCAGAACAAGCGGTAAGAACATTTATATATGTTAAAAGAGTTGACCATGCGCAAATCAATCAACTTGTATTCAGCATGAGCACAATGACCATGCCATCAACGCAGTATTCCATTATTTCCGGACTTATAGAAGGCTTGTCGGCGTCTGTGGCCTAATGGATATGAACGCAGTTTCATAATCCAGATATACCAGGTTCGAAACCTGCTGGAGGCGGTTTGGTAGCAGATCGCTTTGTGTGGATTTTTAACAATGGTATAAGCGCCGTACCGTTCAGAAAGCAATGGCAAACTACTGAATGAAAAAATTGCCTAGAAAAATCACAAACAGCCAATAAAAACTGGGGTTGATTGCCACGTCCTGTAAAGGATAAGCAACTAACTTTATAGAAGGCTTAATGGGAACTTGACTTTAAGAGTTTATCACATCAGTTTGATGCCCGTAGTCTTCAGATAAACAACTCAAATGCACTTTGTGTGTGTGTGTGTGGGGGGGGGGGGGGGGGGGGGGGGGGGGTAATGTATTGGCACACCCTGATACAAGTTCCGACAGAAACCACGTGGAACAGATGACTTTCAAGGTTTTTCTTACTAACACATTATTTTAGAAAGACACAAATTCTGACCAGGGCTATAAAGAAGGACAAGTTATGTTTCGCCTCCTACTCTGGTTCCGACAGGAACAATTTATAATAAGAACGAGTGCATTAATTTTAATCGTGTGACATAATTTGTGCGCTCTCTTCTCCTCTCAGGCAGTATTGAACTACATTTGTTTTGCGTACTGAAGTAGGTGCATTATTATATTGTTAGCACACTCTTTTTCCCTACTGTCATTGTTCACGTTTCACGTTTTGATGCATGACAGGGCCAGACAAGCGTTTCGCCCATCCTTGAGAGATTAACTGAGTCCCTAAAACGTGATGATACCACATTGACCACAGGTAAATGCGAGCACGAAGTGTTTGCCTAAGATTGCATAATTTCTTCCGATTCGACTGCAGGGTTAGGCGATTAAAGATAAATGCAATCTTAAAAGACGTCTGGAAGAGCGAGCACGACGAATGATGTAAGGAAACTTCCGGACAGCCTAGTTATGATCAGGAAAAATGTAAGAAGTTGTAACGTAACCATTACCATGAAAGTCGGATGTAGCAACTCCATATACGGAGAATGACTGTTTGAAATTTTTGAATGCATAAATCATACAGAATATTGCATGAGGAAAAGTTTTCATAATATGAACTTTGAATGTATTGGCTGATATTTGAGTCGCCAATAAACAACCGCGCTGATTGGGAGTTTGTCAGAAAACGCCAGGTGGAAGCGTGAGCCGAGAACTTACGATATAACGTAGAAAAAGTTTGACATGTGGCACTGCAAACCAAAAAATCGTCACAAGTAGACAGCTCGGACCTTGTCACAGGAAAGATTAGAGTCAGGATTCTGAATTTTTAGGAACGGAAAAAAGTATTAGAGAATCTTTTATCCAGTGGAAAAGAAAACTTGCCAATATTAATACGGAACCGGACTCCTACAGAAACTACCCACAAGTCACAGAGGAATTCATGCTAGTTCTCACGGAAGTACTAAAAACAGAGGTAATCCCAGACTCCAAGTGGAGAAAGGAAGTGGATGATGATGATAACATCATATGTATATTATCATTTGTAATGAGTTGTATGTATGCTTAAAGTTGTTCCTTCAGGCACAGGCCACTTGCAGCTGTCCAGTTAAAATTTTTTCATTACACTAACTAAAAGAATGGTGATTTTTCATCACATCCCCTGAGTAATATGATATATACTCAGGGAGAGTACAAATTCTGATAAAAGAATCGGTAACGGAAAGCGGGGAAGGGCGCCTGATCTAAATCTGGAAAACAAATATTTAGCTGCGGAATGTGTTCCTTTATTCCCTGCTAAAGTTGGTGGTATGGATTGGAGAGACCTTTTTGAGGTTCTACTCACGTTACCAGATGTACTAGTCTGTGGTTCGAAGCTTGAGATTAACACGTGAAACCTGCATCTCACGGGGGGTGAAGATCCCTGCCTTGACCGAAGCGGTTACTTCCAGAATCCTTTGGAGACGTGCCCTTGCCACACAGACGAAGTGACAGAACCAGCAACACCAAAATTTCAGCAATTTGGAAGCTAAGTTATATTTTTTAGCAAGCCAAATCAAAAGACTATATTTTCATCTCCCACATCGAGATCTATTATGAACCATAATTTCACATAATTACCATTTCATATTTATTTACATTTGTTCCAAAATAATTGATCATTAAATGTGTTATATGTGGTTTTAATAAATTCATAGTTGAATTAATTATTACAGAGCGAAAGGCACTCGTGTGAATCATGATTTTAATATATGTATATACTGTTCAAAAAAAGAAACGCATAACTACTGAAGGCACACACATAGCCATAACTTTGACATTCAATAACTTTTTTAATTTAATGAGTTAATTGTTCAAATTGCACACAAGAATACCTTAGGGTTCAACCAATCAATTGACAGTTGTTTTGCATCTGGGTCACGAGAGTTTTTTGGCGTACGGGCTTTCCTGTTAGTATGGTGTGTGGCCTCCTCTTGCATCGATCAGCGACTGGCATCTCCTGGGCATGGATGCGATCAGAAGTCTGATGTGGGCCTGTGGGATGGCTGCCCATTCTTCCTGGAGTGCCTGGAACAGATCACGACGATTGGCTGGAGCAACGTCTCGGCGACAAACACGTCTATGCAGCTCATCCCACAGGTGCTCAATCGGACTCATGTCTGGAGACAGGGATGGCCAGGGAAGGGTGAGAATGTTGTTGGCAGTCAGGAACTGCGTGGTCAACCGTGCACAATGGGGTCTGGCGTTGTCCTGTTGAAACACAGACCTTTAGGCATCCAAAAGTGGAAGGACATGGGGTCGAAGAATTTCATTGACGTATCGTTGCGCATTCAAGACTTCTTCAATGTGCACGTTTCTTTTTTTGAACATTATAGTTATATCTATACTTATAGTTATATCTATACTGTTCAAAAAAAAAAAAGAAACGCATAGCTATCCGAGGGCGCGTTTTTATGAGTTTGTAAGTAAAATTTGGTGCTAGGGTATATAAAAACCAGCCTCAAATGTTCTTTACATTGTCAAATGCACGTGTTGACCTGAATTGCGTTCGTTTTTGTAATCGTTACAACGCAGTGGTCAATAGTGTTTAAGACGCAATTTTTGACCACAGCTCATGTTGCGCGCACGTGAAAGCAACAAAATGTTGGGTGAACACTATTTACTGACTACGCAACTGAAACCCTATAAAAGGATAACGCTACACACACAAAATTCAGTTCATTTTCAAGCAGACATTTATGGCGTCTCTATCGATAAATTTAAGGAACGTTGCTATTGGCCGACTGCATGCAGGCGAAAGTCAAAGTCAGGTTGCCAGGCATCTAAACGTGCATCAGAGTACCATCAGTCGACTTTAGCACCGGTTCCAAGCCACTGGCTCAGTTGAAGACCGGCATCGCAGTGGACGACCCAGAGTGACAACAGCAGCGGAGGATCGCTTTATTCGGCTTCGTCACCTCAGAGACAGGTTTACAACAGCTTCCTCAACTGCCCAGTCATTGCCTGCAAGACGTCATGTGACTGATCAAACTGTCCGGAATAGACTGCATGACGCTGCACTTTGGGCACAACGACTTCACCGAGGATCTGTCCTTACGCGCCGCCATCGCCAAAATTGACTTCTTTGGGCCAACCAGCATCGTCCATGGGCAGCTGACAATCAATGGAGACGTGTCTGGTTTAGTGACGAATCCTTCTTTTTGTTGCAGCGTCATGATAGACGGCGTAGGGTCTACCGTAGGCGAAATGAACGTTTTGCCCAAAATTGCGTTGATGAAGATCCGCCGCACGGTGGTGGAGGTGCAATGGTGTGGGGAATGATCAGTTACAACGGAAGGAGTCAATTGGTGCACATTGAAGGAGGCTTGAATGCGCAACGATACGTCAATGAAATTCTTCGATCCCATGTCCTTCCACTTTTGGATGCCCAAAGGTCTGTGTTTCAACGGGACAACGCCAGACCCCATTGTGCACGGTTGACCACGAAGTTCCTGACTGCCAACAACATTCTCACCCTTCCCTGGCCATCCCTGTCTCCAGACATGAGTCCGATTGAGCACCTGTGGGATGAGCTGCATAGACGTGTTTGTCGCCGAGACGTTGCTCCAGCCAATCGTCGTGATCTGTTCCAGACACTCCAGGAAGAGTGGGCAGCCATCCCACAGGCCCGCATCACACGTCTGATCGCATCCATGCCCAGGAGATGCCAGTCGCTGATCGATGTGTGATAGGGCCGGAAAGACACCCGGCTTACCCCTTCACGGGAAGACACCCCAGCTTCCCCCTTCATTGTGAGTGGCACATTTATCGCCCATATTTTCGATGTGCTACGCCTAGCGCGCAGTAAATTGAGTGACTCGACCTGGGCTTATAAAAGAGATAGCGGCCGGCAAGTGTGCCTACTTTGCCACAGCCGCCCAGAGAGAACAGACGAAGTAAGACACACACAGCCAAGCTGTAAATGCCTTGAGCACACTAGCAATCGGGCACATGCTGGGTGTTTTGTTTTGTTTGGTGTTGTGTTCGTTGGTTTATTTGTTTGCTTCGTGTGTTTAAGTGTCACTGATAGGGTTGTAAAAATAAATACAGCCCCTGCCTCTAGAATCAAGAGTTTTATTGTTGTTCGGGTCGGTGCGAGTGTGAAAAGAGAGTGATCAAACATATCACAAGATAAACGCCATCATCATCTCGCCCACCCTACCACAATTGGCGTCGTCGGCAGGATCAGGCAGACAATGACACTGAGCAAACAGCAAACGAACAAATAGGGTAAACACCTGTGGTGAAGTGGGATGTTATAAATACTTATAGGGGACTTAGTGTACTGACTGAGATCAGCTGTGAAGGTATCTATATCTATTAAGAGTAGTGTATTATAGATAACCTTACTTGCTACCACATATCTATATATCTCAGTCAGAATTATTCTGGAATAGTGTGTTGCTACGTTATGTGTCTAGGGTATGAGTATGGTGAAGTGTAAGTCACAACAACAGACAGATAAACAATTTAATTTAATCCACTACTCTTGACAACACTGTGACACTCACATACATATAACACTCTACAAAGATATCTTAAAAGAGTCACTGATAAACTTTCGAATAACAATATGTATTCATTACTGGCATGAATGAATATGTGTCCTGATTCAACTACAAGGGAACCAGGAATCACAATCAATTTAAATTACAAGTTATGTACAGAATGTATTTAATATGAATATTGTAGTGACATATATTATTACAAATGTTCTATGTGTGTCAGTTGTGTAGTAGTAAAATGAGGTAATACTGGTTTTGTTTTGTTCAAGCTCTGTTGGTATTTGTCATCATGACTTCAATAGTTTGTCTTTAGGGACCAGTATTGGAGATGTTCACAGTTCCTGATTTTAAGACAAGTAAATTCCCCTCTTAATGTTAATTTTTAAAAAGTCAGTTCAAGATGAGGGGACATAATGTTGAGCTCAGCTGGCCAATTCGCTTATCTGGCGTGATGGCGGCAGGAAAGGACTCCTCTGCTCGAATTCTCCTCTGGGCTCAGGAGACACCTCACTGATAGCTAAAAAGACCAAGGAGTATGCTGTCCGACTCTGGATTCAGCAAAGCTCTGACCAGGTGCTGCTCAGTACCATCAAGACCACTGTCCCTGAAATCAAGAAGGATGTACCTTCTACTTCATAACTAATTTATATTTTCTTTTTACACTGATCACAATACATCACAAACATTGCGTTCAGAGCGTTAGGCCAACAGTCAGCTTCATCTGAAATACTTTATTCCAGTATTACCCTTCCTAATGGTTACTACGCCTCTGCACTTCCAGCATTATTTCTGTCTAATCAATCATCCAGGTGTCAGTGTACTATTTGGCCATTCCATGCCGTTTTACTTCTCTCCGACACCCTCTGTTCAGGCTGGAGCATTACAGGCTTTACCTCACGTTTGCCACTGAACTACACATATATATACAGGCATAAATCAACAATTCACATTCAATTTTCATTAAAAGATATTGAATGGTTCAAGCTTACCACAATTCATACGAATAACACAGATACGTTGATTAGCAATGAATTCTGGCACAAACTGGCACAAATTTCCATCTGCCTATGTTCCAGGCTTTTATTGCTAATCAACGCACTGATGCTTTATCAAGCTATTTTAAACAAGTGGTTTCGAACTAACGCTCCCAAGTGTGTATATCAGCGAGTCTGACCAATGAGCCCCGTTTCGACAAGTGTTTGAAAAAATGTTACCTTTCCCCGTTTCCCCTAACAACCAAGCTAGTATTTATAGCCCGACCAATCGTGGTTAGGCTTTCATTTGTTGCGCTCCAATCAATTTGGAGTTTACATGGTAGGCTATTTCTGTAACGTAAATTTTTTTCAAACACGTTAAAAAAAAATCTTATGAGCAGAAATGATTTTATGCTGTCAGGCACCCCCAATATTTTATTTTGGGTATAATTTATTAATTCCTGGACTATTTGCGTAACGTTTTACATATTATTTGTCAGCAAGCCCTAAGGAACCCAAAAATACAAATTTAAAGGAGCTACGTGGCTGCGTTCAAAATATGCAATTTCTTCTACCTCCTGTTTCGAAGATGTGCTGTCTGGGTACTGTTATGTTCTCAACCGTAAACCCATCTAATGTTATCTTTTCTAATAAGAGTTTTTTATGATTTATAAACCTAACTCTGGGAAAGGGTAGTGTATTTTATCACTGTCCGTCTGAAAAAAAATTAGTGCATGTAGACTTACACGCGTGATAGTAGTAATTGTGTATCGCGCGACGCGTGTTTAATGTTCGGCTTTCTGCCTCTCCCTTCTCGCTATCCTTTTGTCCATCTGTTCGTTCGTTTTAGTAACGTAATATAATTAATGTTAGGATTAATTTAGGTCATTACGCAGTACGTCTCAATGTTTTTCTTAGAAATGCAGCACACGTTTCATTGAAGAAGGCGGGTAATAATACAGTAAGCTTTTATATCAACGTGAAAGCGTTACAATTTGCAGACGAAGCAGAAAACAAGGGGGATTTCGAGTACATTCTTTGTGACAGCACTGTCATTTTACCATTGCTCTTCTCTTTATTAATTTTATTTGTTAGGCTTCATATTTACCTAATAATTTATATATGTGGATTAGAATATTTCATGACACCTCCCCTCTTAAAACAGACATTATATGTCAGTCCTTTATTCTATATACACATAGAGAAATTTATTATTATTTCTGGGGTTTACGGTGATTCTCATCACACGGATGGCGGCTTAAAAAAATCCGCTCCCAGATTGGTTTTTCCAGATATATACTCAATGCTAAAATTATATGGAGCCAGAAGCAAAGACCATCGGAGTAACCTAGAGTTCTCATGCTTAGCCTGTGCTAAAAACGATAAAGGTTTGTGGTCAGTTTGCAACTTAAATGCCTTCCCATATAGATAAATATTGAATTTCTTTATTGCCCATATTACTGCAAGACATTCTTTTTTCGCTAGTTGAGTAGTTGATTTCAGCTTTATTCAACTTTCTGCTAGCATATGCCACTGGGCTTAATTCCCCATCCAATGCATCTGATTTCTGTAGTAAAGTTGCACCTAACCCAATATTACTTGCATCCGTCCTTACTATG
This sequence comes from Oreohelix idahoensis, assembly GCA_024509875.1. Taxonomy (NCBI): domain Eukaryota; kingdom Metazoa; phylum Mollusca; class Gastropoda; order Stylommatophora; family Oreohelicidae; genus Oreohelix; species Oreohelix idahoensis. The sequence continues at coordinate 181,708 of JAMPIV010003971.1, read as the reverse complement.
AATTCTTGACTTAAGTCAGGTAATTTCAAAATGGGTTTACTTGTGAGCTTTTCCTTCAATTCTTGGTAAGTCATTTCACATTGTGGAGTCCATGTAATGCGATCTGGATGTCCTTTACGTGTCAATTCAGTTAACGGTGCACATATGGAATTAAAGTTTTTGATATACTTCTGGTAGAAACCACATAATGAGACAAAGGATCTCACGTCCTTCTTGGTTTGTGGTCTCGGGGCTTTCTGTAGTTTCTCTAAATTCTTTGGGTCAGGGGTCATGTTTCCCTGATAAACTGTGTGTCCCAAAATTCCAATTCTTTACATCCAACGCAACATTTGGTTGGTCGGGCTGTTAAATTTGCCTCCCTAAGTCGATCAAACAGCATGTTCAGAGAGTCAATGTGTTCCTCAAATGTTTCTGTTGCTATAAGGATATCATCCATAAAATTTGTTATACAGGGATTATTCAGAGGATCCAATAATTTTCTCATCATTCTAGAGAAGACACTAGGCGCATTCTTCAATCCAAATGGCAATCTATTAAACTCATAGTGTCCTTCTGAGGTACTAAAAGCTAGGTATGGTCTAACCTCAGGCTTTACTGGAATCTGATAGTATCCTTTACTCAGATCCACTTTTGAGAAATATTTAGCTTTATTTAGTCTGGCAAACAGCTGATTTGTATCCGGCAATGGATCCACCTGTCCTTCTGTAATAGCATTCAGTCTCCTGTAATCTATACAGAGTCTATGTTCTCCAGAGGGCTTCCTTAAAAGTACAACACCGGAACTATACGAAGACTCACTGTGCGAAATAATTCCTTCCTTCAACAGATAGTCTATCTCTTCCTTCAAAGCTTTTTCCTTAGCAAACGGAATCGAATATGGTTTCATACAGACAGGTGTGGAGTCTATGAGTTTCATATCATATTCCAATAGGTTTGTATGCCCTGGTCGGTCTGTTAACACCTCTGCATGATTATTTAGAACCTGTTGCACTCTCTCTTTCTGAGTTTTCGTTAAATGTGTGTACTGATTTTCACCAGTGCTGCTGTCTCACAGGGGTGTAATGGATATTCAAATGATGAAAGTGGTTCCTTTTTCATCTCCATGGCGATGGACAAGGTCAACAAGTGTGTCTCTTCCTGATGTTCTCTTTCCAAATATTTCTTCAGGAGATTCACATGATAGATTTTTTCTTTCCCCTTCTTATCTATCTTATAATTTGTTCTAGACACCTTCTCTAGAACTGTATATGGACCCTGCCATCCAATTTGTAACTTATTCTGACTCCCGGGCAAAAGAAGCAGTACCTTCTCTCCCACAGCCAAATTTCTGTCTTTCGCCTTCCTGTTATAATAGGCAGCATGTTTCTTCCTGGCTTGTTTCAAATTTTTCATTGGCAAGTTTCCAGCCAGTTTTTAACCGAGTGGTCAGCTCATTCACATATTGGTATGAAGATGTAATGTTTTCCTCTGCCTTTTCATCAGTCCACGTTCTTAACAAAGCTACATATGGACCTTTAATTGTGTGGACCTATTTGTCCATGCACCGGTATGGTCTCTTCCACTTGAAGCTTTATAGTGATGATTTTTCCTCCCAGAATTATCATTCACAAAACGACCGCTACCAATTTTTCTTTTGGGGCTTTCTCCCCTCTTAAAATTCTTGATGAGAGATTTCCTCCCTACATCCTCTTCCTCCAGTTTGTTTAAGTCCGATTGAGGGATTTTCGGCTTATCCTGGGGTAAGACATCTTTTGCACTCTCCGCATAGTGGCCATTGTAAAACAGTTAAGTGAAGCTTGTCCGTGAAAAGGGGCTTCCCATTCCATTTGGTCCACTTTATCAAATTTATTTTTCTTTTTATTATCAGGCCTAATTTTGCCCCGTGGCGTGTCCAGGTCCTGATCCATGTTCCCACTTGTGGGTGTTCCCTCATGTGCTATGCTACACCTTTCTACAAAATTTTCAATGTCCCATCTTGCTTTGGGCCAATAATAATTGTGAGCCACCTTTTGAATGATGGTACCTATTTTCTCATGGTCCCCATCTGGTTTCACATGTAGGCTCCTTATTAATTCTGTCCTGTATCTTTTTGGAAGAACCAGCTGTCCGTGACCATGGGATCTAGTTCCGGCCTTCCTATACATCAACTTGTTTTTCATATAAAAATCTCCCTTGCCTGGAGTTGTATGACAAGTTGACAATTTTCTGAAACAAGGCTTGAGTGTTTTATCCCCAGCCTGTGCCTTCCTCATCTCTTCTGGAGTGGTATCTAACATAATATCCTCCTCCTGTCTTGAGGTCGACCTGACCTGAAGGGTTGCCATATACACAGGTTTCCTTCTGCAACGGTCAGTGTCATGATTTTCCATCTGACAATTCTTACACCACCTTTTTCCTTGGTTGAAAGATTTTCTTTCATTATATTTCCTTTCATCGAATTGTGGGAATTTATTTTTATTGTCATACCGTGGCCTATCAAATTGGTGCTTACCTTTATTTTGATCCTAAGGATCAAATTTATTAAAGTTCTGTGGTGCCCTGAAGTTATCCACCTGTTTCTTTTTATTACCTGTTACCTCTGCTTGAGCTGCTTGATACCTTTCAGCAACATTTAGCAACTCACCCAGCCTCTCTGCACCTTGTTCCATGAGAAACTTTCTCAGGTCTGGAGCCATGGACTCTCTTAGTTGCTCTATAAGGACCATTTCCTTAAGATCTTGGGTTTTCCCCAGAGAAGTCCATTTCTCCAAGTATGTCTCTATGCGTGCAGAGAACTGGTGATAGGTTTCACCTGACAGTAGTTTAGCATTCCTAAATTTTTTCCTGTAAAACTCTGCATTCTTTTCATACCTTAACAAAAGAGCCTGCTTTAGCATGTCATAATTTTCCTGATCACCTCTGCTCATTTTTGCAAAAACTTCATAAGCTGCCCCACGAAGTCCCTGAGATAACTTTAAGCTCCACCTTTCTCTCTCTAACCCATACGTGGTAGCTAATAGTTCATACCTATTTAGGTAGCTCTCAATATCATCGTCTTTCTCAACAAAATGATCTAAATGAAAATTCATAGCTGAGGTTGAGGCTCCTTGAGTAACCGTAGCATCAGAGGCAAAGGGACTGGCACCATTTTCAGGAGCATGGCCTTGAAACTCAAACTCCCTTAGTCGTAATTCATGTTCCCTTTGTAATCTTTTCTCCTCCTTTTCTGCTTCCCTCTCTGCAGCTAATCTCCTCTCTTCCCTTTCTGCAGCTAATTTCTTCTCTTCTGCAGCTAATCTCCTCTCTTCCCTTTCTGCCTCCAATTTCTTAGCCTCAGCCTCAGCCTCAATCTGCAACCTCTTAATTTCCTTGTCAGCCTCTAACTTTCTTTCGGCTTCAAACCTTCTTTCTTCACGTTCAATAAATTTGTCACATTCCGTCGTGACATAGGCAACCATAACTTGCCCATCTAATCCTAACTCTTTTGCAGTCTGAACCGCAGCAGATCGAAATTTGGCCAGGTCCGCCATTGTCTATTATGTAAATTTATACAATGTCTAACCAACAATTCAATTTCTAACTATATATCTAATGGACAACACAGGCACCGTGAGCTCAACCTTATTTAATTCCACCCAAGGATACCTTTTAATTCTTATATTCCCTGAAGTGAATTATCCCCAATATTTTTAATAGTTAAAGATTCAAAATCCCAAGAGCGAGACCCCAATATATGTGGTGAAGTGGGATGTTATAAATACTTATAGGGGACTTAGTGTACTGACTGAGATCAGCTGTGAAGGTATCTATATCTATTAAGAGTAGTGTATTATAGATAACCTTACTTGCTACCACATATCTATATATCTCAGTCAGAATTATTCTGGAATAGTGTGTTGCTACGTTATGTGTCTAGGGTATGAGTATGGTGAAGTGTAAGTCACAACAACAGACAGATAAACAATTTAATTTAATCCACTACTCTTGACAACACTGTGACACTCACATACATATAACACTCTACAAAGATATCTTAAAAGAGTCACTGATAAACTTTCGAATAACAATATGTATTCATTACTGGCATGAATGAATATGTGTCCTGATTCAACTACAAGGGAACCAGGAATCACAATCAATTTAAATTACAAGTTATGTACAGAATGTATTTAATATGAATATTGTAGTGACATATATTATTACAAATGTTCTATGTGTGTCAGTTGTGTAGTAGTAAAATGAGGTAATACTGGTTTTGTTTTGTTCAAGCTCTGTTGGTATTTGTCATCATGACTTCAATAGTTTGTCTTTAGGGACCAGTATTGGAGATGTTCACAGTTCCTGATTTTAAGACAAGTAAATTCCCCTCTTAATGTTAATTTTAAAAAGTCAGTTCAAGATGAGGGGACATAATGTTGAGCTCAGCTGGCCAATTCGCTTATCTGGCGTGATGGCGGCAGGAAAGGACTCCTCTGCTCGAATTCTCCTCTGGGTTCTGGAGACACCTCACTGATAGCTAAAAAGACCAAGGAGTATGCTGTCCGACTCTGGATTCAGCAAAGCTCTGACTAGGTGCTGCTCAGTACCATCAAGACCACTGTCCCTGAAATCAAGAAGGATGTACCTTCTACTTCATAACTAATTTATATTTTCTTTTTACACTGATCACAATACATCACAAACATTGCGTTCAGAGCGTTAGGCCAACAGTCAGCTTCATCTGAAATACTTTATTCCAGTATTACCCTTCCTAATGGTTACTACGCCTCTGCACTTCCAGCATTATTTCTTTCTAGTCAATCATCCAGGTGTCAGTGTACTGTTTGGCCATCCATGCCGTTTTACTTCTCTCCGACACCCTCTGTTCAGGCTGGAGCATTACAGGCTTTACCTCACGTTTGCCACTGAACTACACATATATATACAGGCATAAATCAACAATTCACATTCAATTTTCATTAAAAGATATTGAATGGTTCAAGCTTACCACAATTCATACGAATAACACAGATACGTTGATTAGCAATGAATTCTGGCACAAACTGGCACAAATTTCCATCTGCCTATGTTCCAGGCTTTTATTTAACACAATTATGAGCTGGCTTCAACGCACTGATGCTTTATCAAGCTATTTTAAACAAGTGGTTTCGAACTAACGCTCCCAAGTGTGTATATCAGCGAGTCTGACCAATGAGCCCCGTTTCGACAAGTGTTTGAAAAAATGTTACCTTTCCCCGTTTCCCCCAACAACCAAGATAGCATTTATAGCCCGACCAATCGTGGTTAGGCTTTCATTTGTTGCGCTCCAATCAATTTGGAGTTTACATGGTAGGCTATTTCTGTAACGTAAATTTTTTTCAAACACGTAAAAAAAAAAAATCTTATGAGCAGAAATGATTTTATGCTGTCAGGCACCCCCAATATTTTATTTTGGGTATAATTTATTAATTCCTGGACTATTTGCGTAACGTTTTACATATTATTTGTCAGCAAGCCCTAAGGAACCCAAAAATACAAATTTAAAGGAGCTACGTGGCTGCGTTCAAAATATGCAATTTCTTTTACCTCCTGTTTCGAAGATGTTCTGTCTGGGTACTGTTATGTTCTCAACCGTAAACCCATCTAATGTTATCTTTTCTAATAAGAGTTTTTTATGATTTATAACCTAACTCTGGGAAAGGGTAGTGTATTTTATCACTGTCCGTCTGAAAAAGTTAGTGCTTGTAGACTTACACGCGTGATAGTAGTAATTGTGTATCGCGCGACGCGTGTTTAATGTTCGGCTTTCTGCCTCTCCCTTCTCGCTATCCTTTTGTCCATCTGTTCGTTCGTTTTGGTAACGCAGTATAATTAATGTTAGGATTAATTTAGGTCATTACGCAGTACGTCTCAAGGTTTTTCTTAGAAATGCAGCACACGTTTCATTGAAGAAGGCGGGTAATAATACAGTAAGCTTTTATATCAACGTGAAAGCGTTACAATTTGCAGACGAAGCAGAAAACAAGGGGGATTTCGAGTACATTCTTTGTGACAGCACTGTTATTTTACCATTGCTCTTCTCTTTATTAATTTTATTTGTTAGGCTTCATATTTACCTAATAATTTATATATGTGGATTAGAATATTTCATGACAACACCCAGCAGTGCGGTCCGGCAGCAAGATGGCCGCGAGGAGCACACGTGCTACGAGCAGAGGGGAGCACGAGGATGTAGATCCAACACAAGTGGTCGGTGCATCAGTGGTGCAAAGTGAGGGATCAGTAGCAGGTCCACTGCCCCAGCCAGAACACATGCGGTGCATAATGGTGCCCACCCACAAGAAAGTGAGAACTTTTGGAGAGCGCACAGGGCCAAACGCGGAGGACTATGCAAGGGAGGTTAGAGCTGCGTGGAGGTCCGGCTACATGAGTAAGGAGGACCAAGCCGATGTGATCCTCGACAGTGTGACCCCAGTTGTCCGCAGGGAGCTGCGGATACAAGTAAGAGACAATGACCCGGAGGCAATGCTTCAGGCCATACTCAGGGTGTATGGGGAATCAAGGAGCACCCAAGAACTAATGGCGCTATTTTATTCAGCGTACCAAGGGCCACGGGAATCGGTGCGTGAGTTTGCCCATAGGCTGCATGAGATATTCGAGCAGGCAGCAGGGGCACAGGAGAGAGCCAATGGTGTCAAGCTTGACGAAACGGTGCTAAGGGACCAGTTTGTTGCCAGTCTAAGAGACGACTTGACGCGGAGAATGATGGAGGACAGGGTCCGACGCGAGCCTGCAGTATCATTTGTGTCCATAAGAGATGATGCTCTGAGATGGACCGGGAATGGTCAAGCAGCAAGAGCTGGAATAGCCACAGTCACAGCATCCGACGAAAAATGGCACCCAGGTCACATGAAGGAAACGCCGAAGTAGAGCAACTCAGAGCAGAGGTCGCACAGCTGAAGCGCCAGATGGCTGAAATGCAAGACAGGCAGAGAAGGCCGGCGAGGACCATCCGATGCTTTCGGTGCAAAAATTTAGGGCATGTACAGAGGGAATGCCCACAACAGGCACTAAACTAGACCCCTCTGTGGCTGGGAGTCAAGCTGTGGAAGGGGAGCTTTGTGACTCAAATAGAAAGAGTACAGGTAGAGGTGGCAGACAATTACAGGTTGGCATGAGGAAGAATGTAAATGGAAGGAAAGGGGCTGTTTCTCCAGGTAATAGGGAGACTGAGATGTTGGTGCGGCAAGTGGGGGTTATTAACAGGAGGACCATCTCTAGGCGCCACGGGAACAGTCGCAGGTACAGAAGCAGAAAGAAACCTCATGTATGGAATGGCCCCCGGAGAATCAGGTGCTATAACTGCGCTGATTTTGGGAATCATATAGCTGCCAGGTGTCCATGTGGTCCTCTACCTAGAAGATGTTTCCAATGCAAGTCAGCACAACATTTAGTAGCGAGCTGTCCGTTTAGTAACCCTGCGGCTAGAGCATCACACAAAGTTGAGTGCAGGCAGAAGGACCACCACTCAGAAGGAAGGTTAGAGATTCAACCATCACAGGAAATGTCGACCAGCAGCGGACCAAATCCCCAGGAGTTTAAAGAAAGAAATGTGAAGGGAGAGCACCAAGAAGACCTCATCAAGATGGTAGGAGGTCGGCCTGAAGGAGTAGTACTGATGGAAGGGAAAGAGATAAATTGTGTGTTTGACACAGGTTCATAGGTGTCTACCATCACAGAGCAATGTTTCAGGGAGATGTTTGGAGGGCTCCCCTTGGATGAGGGTAGATGGGTGCGCCTGACAGCAGCAAATGGTGCCACCATCCCATATATTGGTCACTTAGTTGTGGACATACAAGTTGGGTGCACAATAGTGAAAAACTGTGGAGTTTATGTTGTCACGGAGGTACAAGGGTCTAGAAACCAGAGAAAAACACCAGGGATCATAGGTACTAATGTCCTTGTAGAAATCCCAAACATACAGAAAATACTAAGATGGGACCCTCCAAGAGATCAGGGGATGACGCAGAAATCAGACTCTATGAAAGTATGGGTAGCTGGGAGAAAGCAAACCCACATACCTGCTCGATCGATCAGGGCCATAACAGTCAAATGCAAGAAAGGAGGCCAGTCAGAAAGAGCTTTTCTCTTTGAGCCTAATAGAGACTTAGAACACAGAGGGCTGATTATGAGTCATACATTGACTGTCCTTAGAAGTGGGTCCTGTGATATTCAGGCCATAAATTTGGGAGATGAGGACTTGTTTTTAGCTCCCGGGACACAAGTAGGAGTACTGACAGAAGCTGGGGTGGAATATAGCACATATTTCAGAGTTGTAGGGGCTCAAGAGGTAGAAATGTCAGGAAGTCCACCATATACCAATCCAGAGCAAGAGATGTGCCCAATTGACCTGGCCGGGTTTGAGGGCAGTGAGGCTGAAGAGCAGGAAGTGAGAGCGTTATTGAGACGCTATGCCGATCTTTTTGCCACAGATGAGACAGATGTAGGATACACGGACAGGGTAACGCACACCATCCCATTAACAGATGACACCCCAGTTAAGCAGCCTTACATGAGAATACCTCCTGCTTTCTATAGAGAGGTACAGGATCACCTACAATGATTGCTTGACAAACAGATAATCAAGGAGAGTTGCAGTCCTTGGGCCTCCCCAATAGTTTTGGTCCGGAAGAAGGATGGTCGGCTTAGACTCTGCGTAGACTTCAGGGCACTCAATAGCAAGACGAAGAGGGATGCATACCCTCTACCCCGAGTAGACGAGTACCTGGATGCGCTAGGAGGAGCAAAGATATTCTCATCACTTGATCTGGCAAGTGGTTACTATCAAGTAGCAATGGATGAGAAAGACCAAGAGAAAACCGCCTTCACTACCCCGTTTGGACTGTATGAATACACCAGGATGCCTATGGGCTTAGCCAACTCTGCTAGCACTTTCCAACGATTAATGCAGAGCAGTATGCATGATTTAGTGTTCCAGCTGATACTAGTATACCTTGATGACATTTTAGTGTACTCTGCTGACTTCCCTAACCATTTGAGCCGACTGGAAAAAGTATTCTCTAAGCTACGCCAGCTAGGGCTGAAGTTGAATGGAGGAAAGTGTAAGCTGTTCAGGACAACGATTGAATTCTTGGGGCATACTATATCAGCAGAAGGAATAGGAGCTATGGAAGACAAGGTGAAGGCTGTTCAAGAGGCCCCTGTACCACGTTCCCAGACTGAGTTACGGTCGTTCCTGGGATTGGCCAGTTACTACCGCAGATTTGTGCCGGGCTTTGCAAAGATAGCCAAACCGCTACATGATTTAGTAGCTGCGCTCAATCAAGGCATGCAGACTAAAAGACGAAGTAAGTCACCCATAGAAGAGTTGTGGACAGAAGAGTGTGCTGTAGCCTTTGAGACACTGAAAAAGGCACTAACCTCCACACCGCTACTAGGGTTCCCTAACTTCTCGCTACCATTTATCCTGGAGGTAGATGCATCATTTGAAGGATTGGGAGCAATTCTCTCGCAAGTGCAAGATGGAACAAAGAAAGTCCTGGCATATGCAAGTCGCACACTTCGACCATCTGAAAGAAACTCAAAAAGCAGTATGAGGCTGGAACTGCTAGGTCTTAAGTGGGCCATGACTGAGAAATTCAGAGGTTACCTGCTAGGATCACAAGTAGAGGTATTTACAGACAATAGGGGTCTGGCCTTCTGGGAGAAAGCTAAACTGGGAGCTATAGAGCAGAGATGGATGGCCCAGATGGCGATGTTTAACTACACAATCCGACATCGGGCAGCGAGAGCCAATGGAAATGCAGATTATTTGTCCCGTTTTCCAATTGAAACCGTAGGCGAAGAACTGGAGGATGACGCAGATGTTGCAATAAGTGGCATAACAGCTGAGGTTATCAGAGAGTTTACCCAGATACCATATGAGATAGGGTTGATGGCAGCAACAAGCCAGAAAGATATCAGTGAAAGGGTACCGGCCGAATCAACCACAGCACCAGCAACCACTCAAGCATTTCCCACCTATTCGCGTGAGGAATTGATAAATCTCCAGGGAGCCGATGATGTGGTAGCGATGGTTAGGAAGATGGTAAAGGATGGCACCAGACCTGCAGGAAAAGATGCTCGAAAGATCCCCTTGGCTGCAAGGAAACTACTTAATCAGGGTAACCGGCTCGAAGTGACAGATGGGTTGTTATACCGACAGTGAAGGGATCAGATGGATCCAGCATGAGACAACTGGTAATACCTGAGTCCATGAAACCACGGATACGAGTCTCTGCTTACATGGGTGGGCCATCAGGGAAGAGAGCGCATGCTGCAGTTGCTGAGAAGTAGGGGCTTCTGGGTAGGCATCACAGCTGATGTTGACGTCTTTTGTCGCAGATGCAACCGATGTAACGTTGCCAAGGCACCTCAACTGAAGTTTCATGGGCCATCGGGAAACTTGATTGCCTCCAGACCACTTGAGGTGGTAGCGATGGATTTCACACTGCTAGAGCGGGATTCCAAAGGGTTTGAGAATGTATTAGTGCTGACAGATGTGTTCAGCAAGTACACCATTGCTATACCAACAAGAGACCAAAGAGCAACAACAGTCACCAAGGCCCTGGTAGAAAAGTGGTTCCAGTATCTCGGAGCTCCTCAGAGGATACACTCTGATCAGGGCCGGAACTTCGAGTCAGCGATAGTCGCAGAGCTGTGCAAGGTATATGGAGTCCACAAGAGCCGCACTACAGCTTACAATCCTAAAGGCAACGGGCAGTGCGAGAGCTTCAACAAGACGTTGCATGATTTGCTGAGACCCATGACAGCCGACCAGAAGCGAAGGTGGTCTGAGCATCTAGCGGAGGTGGTTATGGTCTACAATTCCACCCCCCATTCTTCGACAGGGTACTGACCATACTACCTCCTCTTCGGCAGAGAACCAAAGCTTCCTCTAGACTTCATGATAGGCACGCGCCCAGATGAAGAGCCGGAGATAACTGATGAGTGGCTGCAAGGTCACCTAGAGAGGTTGCACATAGCACACCAAAAAGCTGCAGAGAGAATGCAGAAAATGGCCGCTGACAGGAGGGAGAGAAGTAATCAGCTTCCAGGTCCCACACCATTGCGGAAAGAGTGCGGAAAAGAGTGCACTACACTGACAGGGCCAAAATACAAGACGTGTGGTCCAACGACGAATTCATTGTATCATCAATTCCAGAAGCAAGCGGTGGTTCTTATGTGATAAGGCCAGCAGGCAACGAAGATCTGAAGATGAGGGTTGCGGCGCACGAACTGAGACGAAGTGAGGACAAAGATGATTCTCCGAATCTGGTAGATGCTACACTAGGCCTACCTGAGGCACCAGCTTCGCCAGATGAGACAGACCCTGGGGAGGACGTGCATGGTCTAATGCCCGAACCAGGCTGGTATGCCCTGCAGCCGATAGAGGGTCCTGCCCCGAGACGATCTGAGAGGTTACAACTGAAGCGCCAGAGGGAGTGATGTTGTCGGGACGACAACAAAATCAGGAGGGAGATATGTGATAGGGCCGGAAAGACACCCGGCTTACCCCTTCACGGGAAGACACCCCAGCTTCCCCCTTCATTGTGAGTGGCACATTTATCGCCCATATTTTCGATGTGCGCGAAGCATGCTGGGATGTAAAAAGTCTTCAAGATTGATGAAAAGGCCATAATAATGCCTTAAAATTAAGTTGTGGTGTAGAATTGTGTTTTTGCTCTAGAAATAGTTGTGTATATTTCTGTTTTCGGCCCTTCTAAAGCAAATATCGCGAATGTTATGTATGCGGCCAAATCAATACGCCTAGCGCGCAGTAAATTGAGTGATTCGACCTGGGCTTATAAAAGAGATAGCGGCCGGCAAGTGGGCCTACTTTGCCACAGCCGCCCAGAGAGAACAGACGAAGTAAGACACACAGAGCCAAGCTGTAAATGCCTTGAGCACACTAGCAATCGGGCACATGCTGGGTGTTTTGTTTTGTTTGGTGTTGTGTTCGTTGGTTTATTTGTTTGCTTCGTGTGTTTAAGTGTCACTGATAGGGTTGTAAAAATAAATACAGCCCCTGCCTCTAGAATCAAGAGTTTTATTGTTGTTCGGGTCGGTGCGAGTGTGAAAAGAGAGTGATCAAACATATCACAATATAAACGCCATCATCATCTCGCCCACCCTACCACAGATGCAAGAGAAGGCCACACACCATACTAACAGGAAAGCCCGTACGCCAAAAACCCCTCGTGACCCAGATGCAAAACAACTGTCAATTGATTGGTTGAACCCTAAGGTATTCTTTTGTGCAATTTGAACAATTAACTGTCGCATAGAGATTTATGATCAATAAATTTTCTATATTCTTTTCTTTTCTACCCGTGTCCTCTACTTTATTATCGCTCTTTTATCCTTTTCCTGAGTTTTTTTTCGCATTCGTTCGTTTGCGAAAAAAATATTATTTTGCCATTCTAACGTTTACCTGTTTCTTTTCTCTTACTGAAAACGCATTCTATTACGTCAGATGTCAATCTCTGCATGTGAGCGAATAGTGTGAAATCCGTCTCGATAGACATGGGATGGCAGACATAGAGTCTAGCATTTTCATCTGACACGGCGTCCTTAGGCCAGTTTTCGGCTTGAGGTGTGGAAAGCGTCAAACATACATCGCCCAGAATAGCCGTATGTCGGAGAAGGCGTTAAGGTGCGTATTGACAGGTTATGGCAGGCTTCTGAGTTAATATGAAGTGTTAGGACGGGGGGGGGGGTGGGGGGGGGGGGAGAGAGAGAGAGAGATACCGGTGCTATTTCGGATTTCTAAATAACGTGGGATGCTTTGTCTGTTTCATATATCCTAGCAGGAGTTTAAACGTGACTTCATTCTGTTCTCCAAATTTGCAGTAGACAGGTTGTTTCGTGCTAAAGAGAATAAGCTGTATAGCGAAGTCTGAGTTTGCTTCGGAAATTTTGCCGAGCTTCTAGACTACCAATAAATATAAGCGTATCATTCTAAGTTTGTGCGATCGCCTGTAGTTCTGTGTGGAGGTAATTATTATTAATATCTATTGTGTTTGATCTAGTGATAAATCGCCTATTTTCATTTTACTAGTTAGATTTCTGTGCAGAAGAAATTAATATTAAGTCTGTTATATTCTCTAGTGACGTGTTTCAGTGGAAAGCAGAATAAATTATAATTTATAGCTTAAACTCATGCAGCTGTAAATGAATTAAATTAAACTGCGAATAATCAGTCGAGAATATTTTAACTAACTTATAACTGCACTGATTCATCATTGAGTATTGACGAAATACGTATGTATTTCTAATTCATGATGATTGATTTTATGAATTATACCTTATTTCACGGGAGTTTTAAACGATAAGTCAAGCTCTCCGCTTGCAGTTTATAATGCAAGTCATAACCGAGTACATAGTATGTATAAGTATTTTATATGTTGTTTTTTCTTTATTCAGCGAAAACTGGGGTAACCCAACTTTGCCAGCGTTGAGTACTGAGTAGTATCTGTGAAGAACATAAACATTTTATTCTTAAAGACGTGGGTGTATAAAGTAAAACCTGTCTGGCATTGCATTGGCATCCAGAACGACAGAGTACCCATTCCATAAACTTTAAGATTTAAATAAAGTAACGGGCCTATCGCGTCAGATTTAATTCTTCCCGAGAGAAACCTCAAGTACATTTCAGCCCTTGTGGCAAGTAAAATATTACAATCAATAAACATTCCGACGGAGTTGTGACTAGTATGTGGTGTGACCAAATAAAATTCTATACTGAGAGAAGGCAGTTACCTGACATTCCTAGTTACTAGAAATCTAAGCTATTGACACTTTGCTCGCTGTTAACGTTTGTGTCTGGACAATTTTAATGTGACAGAACCAGATATCCCTAAATAAGAAATACCAAGGAAACGTTCCCTGAAGAAGCGAATTCAACCTTAGTTTTTGGAGCTGGGGTTCCCTTGGCCAATGTCCAACCCTGGAGATTCTGTATGTGCATATCCTAAAAATTGTGTTTCCAGAAGTTGCTACCAAAGCTGTAAATACGTACGAAAGCACGTGATCACGGCTGACTGAATAGAGTGAATGCAGGACTGAGTGATTCCTTTATTGTTGTATTTTGGCACCCATTTTTGCTGTCTTAAATTTTCTTTATGCAAGTTTTGTTGCTATCAATAGTTTTCCTTAGGATAGATCATACCAATATCCAAGTCTGTTCATACCTTTAAAAGGGGAAACCATTAGACTACAGCAGATGTATCCGTGACTCTTTGGGGCTATCACTTTTCTTCTAACAGGACTGTGGGCTATACATCGAGGGAAAAGATCATACCAACGGGTCTATCATTCTTGTAGCAATTCATTGACTTTATGACTATTTGTATATGTTTGATGTAATTTTATATGTTGTGATGGAAGTTTATTTTGATAATTAAACTTTACAATTAAACTTAATCAGTGTGGAAGTCAGTTCGTTCCCAAATATCTATATTTTTTCATTGTCATAGGTTCTCACGTTTGTGCGTTTATTGTCGTCACTTATGTGTGTGGTTATGTGAGGACATATATATTAATATATATTATATTAGATTTATCTGACTAATCTAACTCTGTTGTAGATGATAGGCTGACTGAGAGAAGCTGCTCGAGTGTCAGAGATAGAATCTACTATATTTCCTCCACCTCACTCGTGAAATCTATTTCTATGTTTTCCACCTCCCACTGAGCTATCGCTTATCTCTATGTCTATTCAGAAGGGACCAAACTAAGTCTTAATCACCTATCACAAATCTACGACAAATGTGGGCTCGTTTCCGGAAATTGAACTGAAAATCCTGAGCAAGGACGACAAATGTGGTCTAGTCCGAAGGATTTTTTTTTTAACTTAGAATAGGAAGACGAGTACGATAAATATATTAGCTCGTCTGTTATGTTCTTTATTCTGAAATAGAGTAAGAGTGTGATTGTCTCGTGGTATTGTGTATCTTTAAAAATAACTATTCCCCTAGACCAACGATCTGTTTATGGGCGTGCTGACAACACAATTAGTAATTGTTTCTCCACAGCATTTTGAGTAATATACATTTGGATTACAGGTTTATTTTGTCGGAATATCTGTTAATTATTGATTTTGTAATACTAAACGCTGGTAAAGTTTGTGATTGTCTAACAGTCACTGGGTTTGAAGAAGTAGGTGTTTGAGCTAAGCTAAGGAGTGCGTTCAGACAATTACGTCCTGTTAATTGCCTCCCTTACCCTAACTGACTTCAGGGGTGAACTTGTAGTGGACTTAAAAATTAAGGGATTTTTTTTTCTCTTTAAAATTTTTGCAATAATTATTTTGTTTCCACTGTAGCAACTTTTTTTCCCGTCATTAACCTTAACTACCATTTATTTGGCGTAGTCGTCTGCATTAGGTGCTTAATTGCCGATTAATAGCAGCGATAGTTAGATACTATATATTTTGGAGGAGGTATCCCAGGTTAAAATATATCATCTTTTTGATTTTTGGTAATTTCTCGCAAGTGGTAGAACCAGTGTATCCTTTTTCTTAATTCTTTCTCGTCTAAGTCTCAGTCACCTATTTACTATGGCAGAGAGGGCGAAGCTTAGGCAGATCCTCAGGGACGAAGAGAGAAAAGAAGGTTTACAAGGAGAGGAAGCGAAAGTTTTTGTCAGGGACGAACTTGAGAAATATGATGCGGAGCAGAAGGAAAAAGCAGCCGAAGCTAGGGAGCAGAAAAAGATGGATGAGGAAATAGAAATTAGCGGGCCGAACGAATGAGAGAAGGAGAGACAGCACGAGGAAAGAGAGAAGGAGAGACAGCATGTTGAAAGAGAAAATGAGCAACGACGACAGCATGAGTTGGCGCTTAAGACTCTAGAATTCCAAAGTCGTGGTGCTGCCTCTATCTCCAGCAATGGAGAGTCTTCTCCTCATTCTTCCTTAACTGATCCTTCTAACACTCAATCTCTTCAACTCAACGCTATGTCTTTTACTCTAGAATCTTTCCCTTGTCCTAATGAGAAGATTGACACATGGTTAGAAAAATTTGAGAAAATTGCAACTCTGTATGGTTTAGAGAGGTCGCGTTGGAATATGAAGCTTTCTCAGGCATTGAAAAGCAGTGCGTATGATGTTTACGCCAAACTGGAAAGCAGCCAACAAGAAAATTACAACGTGTTGAAGAAAGCTTTACTGGAGCGCTTTGAAATGAATGTGCGAAAGTTTTTGCAACTGTTTCGCAACAGCAGGAAGGAGAGCTCTGAAACCTTTCAGCAGTTCTCCTCTCGTCTAAAGAGATACTTGGCAAAGTGCCTTGAGCTTTCACAGCTCTCCTCTACCAATGAAGGTCTTGAGGAATTTGTCATAACCGAACAAATAAAGAACACTTTGTATGCTGATACCCAGAGATTTCTAGCGGAGCAGGGTGTAGAAAAGCTTGAAGACATCTTGGAAAAGTCTGAGCGTTTTCAAAATGCGCTGGCCGAACTGCCGCCCATAAAACGTAAACCGACAGAAGAGCATTTTCGGAAGAATAATCTAGACCAATCTTCTCATGCTTCTAATCAGAATAACCACAGAGAAACTGGACCTCAAAACCCCCCTCCTGAAAAATCCAAGTTCTACAAAAACAAGTACCCCAACCACAGTAAACAGTCTGATCAACCCGACCGCCCTTCATGGCACCGCAGCCAGCGAGGACAAGGTGACAAAGGGAAAACCCCTGCGCACGGGACTAATGATCAGGGCGAGCACACTGAGCCTAAACGCATCGGATGCTTGCTAACAGTCTCGCAAGGCGGAATTATTGACAGTGATTCCCAACCTGAGGGAGAGAGACCCTCAACGCGAGGTACTGTTATTTTGAACGGTTCTCAAACTTTTTGTTTATTTGACACGGGGCTTTCTTATGATTGCATTGTCGCCAGGCACCTGGTTAAACCCGGTCAAGAGACAGGAGAGACCGTCGAACTTTGTGGAGTCTCTAAGAGTGATGCACCTACAGCGCTTCCCATCGCATTGGTGGAGATACACTCTGACTTTATCAGAGGTGTGATCAAAGCGGCTGTTATGGATGACCCCATCTACCCAGTCATACTTGGCGGTAGATACGTGTTTATTGGGAAACCGGAAGAGCCGATTGTGGCAGCAGTAACTACAAGAGGGCAAACCAAGAAGGAACGGGAGCCTGCGCCAAATTTGTTACCTATGGAACTTAAAGAAGCGCAACAAAAGGACCTACGTTGGCACCCTGCTTTAGGAAACTGCCCATGGCTAAGGAACCCAGACAGCACGGGGACATTTTTTCTAAGGATGGCGTACTTTATCGCAGAACGGGCAAGCCTGACCAAGGTTACAAACAGCTCCTAGTACCGAAACAGTACAGAAGCCAAATCCTAGAAATGGCGCACTCTCTTCCCTTCAGCGGACATATGGGACAGAACACCACAAACCAACGGATAACTACTCATTATTGGTGGCCAGGAGTAATTACTTATATTATCAGGTATGTCAAATCCTGTGCCCAGTGCCAACGTGTACCATCCAAGCAACGGACACCCCCAGTCCACATGGGTGAGACGCCAATAATGGGAACACCATTTGAACGGGTTGTGATCGACATTTTAGGACCCCTAGAAAGGACTAAAAGAAGGAACAGGTATATCCTGACCTTAGTCGACACATGCACTTTATGGGCAGAAGCTATCCCGCTAACATGCGCAGATGCCAAGCATGTCGCAGAAGCCCTCGTGCAGGTTTTCACTCGGTTGGGATTCCCTCAGCAAGTGCTGACGGATAACGGATCCCCATACCGAAACCTGTTGATGGATGAGATCGTTAAGATCTTGAGCGACCAGCACATCTACACAAAGCCTTACACTCTGGCCAGAAGTGGGTTAGTAGAACGTGTTAACGGAAACCTCAACATGATGTTAAGTAAACTGGCACAAGTGAAACCTGACGAGTGGGATCTTTCTATCCCTGCAGCTCTATTTGGCTACAGAGAAACGCCACATACTTCCACAGGATTTCCGCCAGCCACGCTTTTATTTGGCAGACCCATTAAGGGCCCGCCTGAAGCCTTACTCAGGTCGCTGACAGACCAGAAGGCTGATGAGACAGTTGTCTCAGCAAGTAAATATGTGTCGGATTTAAAGGAAAGGTTGAAACTAGGATGGGACCTAGCAACGACCAACTTTAAGCGAGCACGCACAAAGCACGCTAACCGATACAGGAAAGTCGCGAAAGAAAGAGAACTGGAAGCAGGAGAGAAAGTTTTTGTGTTACTCCCCACCGGGAACAACAAACTGAGAATCGGATGGCAAGGGCCGTTTACCGTCCTGAAAAAGATTTCTAAGGCTAACTACCAGATCTTTATTGAAGGAAAGGAGAAGGTTTTCCATTTAAATCTGTTAAAGAGATACTTGGAAAGACCAGTGCCGACCTCCGAACATCTGACGATCGCCAAAATTGACGAAGATGATGATAGTGGCAGGGAAATTCCATTGCACACACACGAAATCTTTCAAAAATGTCAAAAGCGGCGAAGCTCTTTCAAGCGCGCACGGAAGACATTCCAGAGAAGGAAGAACGTGGGAGCAGACTTCATGAGTATGAATTGGACAGAGACGGAGGGGGGAGATGAGAGTGAAGAGAACAGACACCCTGAAGCTACGGATATAGGAAATGTATTTCCATAACGTAGACATGGAGTGCTTCCATATCTTAAAGGGGGGACGTTCTGTCGCATAGAGATTTATGATCAATAAATTTTCTATATTCTTTTCTTTTCTACCCGTGTCCTCTACTTTATTATCGCTCTTTTATCCTTTTCCTGGGTTTTTTTTCGCATTCGCTCGTTTGCGAAAAAACATTATTTTGCGTTTTAACGTTTACCTGTTTCTTTTCTCTTACTGAAAACGCATTCTATTACGTCAGATGTCAGTCTCTGCATGTGAGCGAATAGTGTGAAATCCGTCTCGACAGACATGGGATGGCAGACATAGAGTCTAGCATTTTCATTTGACACGGCGTCCTTCGGCCAGTTTTCGGCATGAGGTATGGAAAGTGCCAGACATACATCGCCCAGAATAGCCGTATGTCGGAGAAGGCGTTAAGATGCGTATTGACAGATTATGGCAGGCTTCTGAGTTAATGTGAAGTGTTAGGAGAGGGTGAGATATAAGCGCTATTTCGGATTTCGAAATAACGTGGGATGCTTTGTCAGTTTCATATATCCTAGCAGGAGTTTAAACGTGACTTCATTCTGTTCTCCAAATTTGCAGTAGACAGGTTGTTTCGTGCTAAAGAGAATAAGCTGTATAGCGAAGTCTGAGTTTGCATCGGAAATTTTGCCGAGCTTCTAGACTACCAATAAATATAAGCGTATCATTCTAAGTTTGTGCGATCACCTGTAGTTCTGTGTGGAGGTAATTATTATTAATATCTATTGTGTTGAGTGATCTAGTGATAAATCGCCTTTTTTCATTTTACTAGTTAGATTTCTTTGCAGAAGAAATTAATATTAAGTCTGTTATATTCTCTAGTGACGTGTTTCAGTGGAAAGCAGAATAAATTATAATTTATAGCTTAAACTCATGCAGCTGTAAATGAATTAAATTAAACTGCGAATAATCAGTCGAGAATATTTTAACTAACTTATAACTGCACTGATTCAACATTGAGTATTGAAGAAATACGTATGTTTTTCTAATTCATGATGATTGATTTTATGAATTATACCTTATTTCACGGGAGTTTTAAACGATAAGTCAAGCTCTCCTCTTGCAGTTTATAATGCAAGTCATAACCGAGTACATAGTATGTATAAGTATTTTATATGTTGTTTTTTCTTTATTCTGTGAAAACTGGGGTAACCCAACTTTGCCAGCGTTGAGTACTGAGTAGTATCTGTGAAGAACATAAACATTTTATTCTTAAAGACGTGGGTGTATAAAGTAAAACCTGTCTGGCATTGCATTGGCATCCAGAACGAAAGAGTACCCATTCCATAAACTTTAAGATTTAAATAAAGTAACGGGCCTATCGCGCCAGATTTAATTCTTCCTGAGAGAAACCTGAAGTACATTTCAGCCCTTGTGGCAAGTAAAATATTACAATCAATAAACATTCCGACGGAGTTGTGACTAGTATGTGGTGTGACCAAATAAAATTCTATACTGAGAGAAGGCAGTTACCTGACATTCCTAGTTACTAGAAATCTAAGCTATTGACACTTTGCTCGCTGTTAACGTTCGTGCCTAGACAATTTTAATGTGACAGAACCAGATATCCCTAAATAAGAAATACCAAAGAAACGTTCCCTGAAGAAGCGAATTCAACCTATCTTTTTGGAGCTGGGATTCCCTTGGCCAATGTCCAACCCTGGAGATTCTGTATGTGCATGTCCTAAAAATTGTGTTTCCAGAAGTTGCTACCAAAGCTGTATGTACGTACGAAAGCACGTGATCACGGCTGACTAAATAGAGTGAATGCAGGACTGAGTGATTCCTTTACTGTTGTATTTTGGCACCCATTTTTGCTGTCTTAAATTTTCTTTCTGCAAGTTTTGTTGCTATCAATAGTTTTCCTTAGGATAGATCATACCAATATCCAAGTCTGTTCATACCTTTAAAAGGGGAAACCATTAGACTACAGCAGATGTATCCGTGACTCTTTGGGGCTATCACTTTTCTTCTAACAGGACTGTGGGCTATACATCGAGGGAAAAGATCACACCAACGGGTCTATCATTCTTGTAGCAATTCATTGACTTTATGACTATTTGTATATGTTTGATGTAATTTTATATGTTGTGATGGAAGTTTATTTTGATAATTAAACTTTACAATTAAACTTAATCAGTGTGGAAGTCAGTTCGTTCCCAAATATCTATATTTTTTCATTGTCATAGGTTTTCACGTTTGTGCGTCTATTGTCGTCACTTATGTGTGTGGGTATGTGAGGACATATATATTAATATATATTATATTAGATTTGTCTGACTAATCTAACTCTGTTGTAGATGATAGGCTGACTGAGAGAAGCTTCTCGAGTGTCAGAGACAGAATCTACTATATTTCCTCCACATCACTCGTGAAATCTATTTCTATTTTTTCCACTTCCCAATGAGCTATCGCTTATCTCTATGTCTATTCAGAAGGGACCAAACTAAGTCTTAATCACCTATCACAAATCTACGACATTAACTCATTAAATTAAAAAAGTTATTGAATGTCAAAGTTATGGCTATGTGTGTGCCTTCAGTAGCTATGCGTTTCTTTTTTTGAACATCCGAAGAGTTAATAATAATAATAAGAAGAATAAGAATGATAATCATAATAATATCGAGTTAATAATAGGAATGTCGCTGAATTAAATCAGCTAGGGGCTTGAACAAGCAAATCATTTATATCCATCTTCGACAAAAGGCGGCCGGGTTAGATACAAAGTTAACGTGCTAAGACTCATTCAGTATTTTTCTTGACTTCTGGAATATCTTGTGAAAATTCCCTCGAAGTAGAAGCATCATTATCCTTCTATCTACAACTCTGCCAAGAGTAATCTTCTGCGAAGGTAGACACCTTTGAAGACCCGCATTAGATTCTCTAGGTTTCGGGCCACTGTTGGACCACTACTGCAGAGCAAGTGAAGGCGACCCGTGACAAATCGCATCACGTATGATCACATCAATGATATATGCACAGTGACTAAAAAACATAGCACCCAAATACCATTTGGTTTGAATATAATTCCTGTACATGAATGTTGGCGATATTTACTTGTAATTTTGGGTTGATGTTTTTCTTGTTCTCCATGTTTCAGAGCCATACAATAAGGGCAGACTTGGCATTTGCATTGAACGTTCTGATTTTTGTGTTGGACTTGACTTCTTTTGATCTTCATGTGTTTCCCAAAGCAACGAAAGCCCCCCTTAGCCTTTTTGTAGTATTATTTTGATATCATTGACTGTCCCTCCAACAATGTCCATTCTGCCGCCAAGATATATGTATTAATCTACATTTTATAGTGGTCCGTCATCCTGTACAAATCGTTATTGCGTCTTGCATTTATTCTCATTATCTTTGTTTTCTCTCTGTGTATTTTCAAACCAACTTATTGGGATCTCCCATAAAGCATTTTCATTTTTTTCTTGCATCTTTTTACGGTTATGGGACAGATGTGCTAGGTCGTCTGCAAAGTCTAGATCAGTTCTTCGTAACCCCTGTTGGTGCGAGATCCACCTTCTAGTGGTGCAAGACATGCAGATATTGTAGACAGCGAATCATCATAAACGCTGGTGCAAGACATGCAGATATTGCAGAAAGCAAATCATCATAAACACTATATAACACACAGAACTCAAACGTTTTTGTATAAAATAGAAAATTAACAACGTGAATTATATACCGAACCTTAGTCACGTGTTGTAAATAACATTTTCTAAAAACATACTTTTATCGCTTTTATTTCTTATCTCTTTTCTGGCATATTTCGCGAGCTAGAATATAATGGGGTGCGAGGCTTCTTAAGATGCCCTAATGGGGTGTGAGGCTTCTTAAGATGCCCTAATAGGGGGCATGGCTTCTTAAGATGCCCTAATGGGGTGCAAGGCTTTATAAAGTGCTGTAAAAGGGTGCGGGGCTTCTTAAGATGCTCTAAAGGGAGCGAGGCTTCATAAAGTGCTGTAAAGGGGTGCGGGACTTCTAAAAGGTTAGGAAACACTTGTGACGAATCAGATTGCGCTTTTCATAAATTGCATCCTCTCTGGCATTATCACTTCTTTTCTTCACGTTCCCCACCGATTGCCCTATTATTTGGCATATTTTATGCACCTTCATTCTGCTCTAGCCGCTCCCAGACTTGTTTACTTTTCGCCCTGTGAATCGTCGTATGACAAGGTTAATTAGACAGGTCAGCGGTTAATACGTTTATCACCTAAGTTGTCTAGACACCTTTGATGCAGACAGTAAACGTGAAGAGGAATAACGACTTTGACGTTACTCATTTCCGGGGCCAGCGACAAACAGGCAAGTGACCACCTGGGTTCGCGGTCTGTCTGTCTGAGAAAGCCGTCTGAGGTGTGGGTAGACACAAGTGATAATTAGATAATCGTTTCCGCTGGACCATTTTTTAAAATTAATATTACCGATAATCTATCTGGGCAAACAATATTGTGGGAAAACATCTAGACAGGAAATGAGTTCACAGATTTGTTTGTGAGTTTGCATAAAGATGCAATCGGAAGTATTACTGCCGTATTAGAAAGAGGTCACGCGTTGGCATTTTAAAATTTGAAATTTTATATTATGATTTAACACCCCAACCCACTTAGTTCTAAAAAGCTTACCACAGCTTAATTTGAGAGCCGGAATAGACTGACTTTTATAGGCAAATTCGTCGGAAGTACAATCTGGGATTTGAACTGAGAAATGGAAATATATTCTAGCGAAATCGGAGTCACAAATCAGACTGCATCGCAACGTCAAGCTAGCAATTCACCAGAGCCAGAGAGAAAGATCTGACAAAGGATTCCAAAATTATAAGTGACAGATCGAAGTATTTGGGCAACTTTGAAACTTAAAAGTAAACCCGCATTTTTTAAATTCAAAGACTGGAAACTTAAAGGACCAGAACAGAGTATTTGGGCAACTTTGAAACTTAAAAGTAAACACGCATTTTTAAATACAAAGACTGGAGACCTAAGGAATCAGATCACCTGTCATAAGAGGAATAATAAAATTTCCCAGACCAAGTGATTCGAAAGCATCTAACCTAAGTTACTGTGTCCATTCTAAACTGTGCCAGGAGATTGTGTTCCCAAAAGTTACTGTGACACGTTTTCCTTGCTAAGTGGTTATATATGAGGCTGGCAACCTCAACATATGAAAATAGTATATTCATAAACAACTACAGCAAGCGCTGGTGTCAGTTTTATGCTAATTCGCTCAGAAATGCGAAAGCAGCAGCAACCCCAGACTCCGAATGGAACAGTGATGAGGGATGTTTACATCCCATGTGCAACAAGTGTATAGTATCATTTCATGAGATATATGTACCTTGTTAATTGTAATTCAGGCACGCCATTGCCTTCGCGCTGTCCAATCACTTATTTTCCCAGTTCAATACCCGCTTGACTTGGAAAACCCAGATTGAAAAAAAAAACAGGACAAGAGCAAGGCAGAGAATGGCAATCATGAAAAAAACTTGCTGGCACGGGTTGGGGAGCAGACGAGAGAGTACTAAAGAAGCTATATACTGTACGAGTAAGACCAGTCTTAGAATATGGCATTGCAGCATGGTCAACGGCAGCTAAGTCTAACTTTGACAAAATAAACAGAACCCAAAACCAAGCATTGAGAATCATAACAGGGGACATGAGGTCAACACCCATTGAAGAGTTGGAAAAGATTACTCACTTCCAGCCTATGGAGGATAGAAGAGATAGCAGAGCCCAGCAACAAGCCGAGAAATTCAAGAGGCTGATACACCACCCAATGCACCAGAGAATAAATGGACTTGGAAGTGGAAGACTGAAGCGAAGCAACTTTGTAGAGACAGTCAAAACAAAGATGGGAGCAGACCCATAAACGCAATATTAACAGCTACGCCAATATGTACTGCACACAAGCTAACAATTTGGAAACAACAGCGCTTCCCTTAAATGATAGAAAACGTTCCTGATATTGAGAGAAAGAACAGCCAAAATGAAACACAAGGGAGAGTCCTAACCACAAAATATATAGAGAAACATTACCCAAGCAACACTGGATCCATGCATACAAAGATGGATCAGCAACTAGTACAACAGAAGATGGGGGTGGAGGAGTCTTCCTGTGTTTAAGCAATGGCGCACAAAAAAGATAGCAGTCGCAACAGGGAAATTTTCTAGTAACTTCAGAGCAGAGGCAGAGGCCTTAAAAACTGCATCAGAAATTCTAATGACAAAAGAAAGCTCAGAGAGACCAGTAGCTATCTTCCCAGATGCGCTGTCAGTGATTACAACGCTGAAAAGTCAAAGTAATGCTGAACTGGATGACCTAAGAGTAACACTTCCCAGACTATATCAGCAATACAAAAGAGTCGTGGATACAGTGGATCCCTTCTCACTGCAACATCCCTGGAAATGAAGAGGCTGACAGATTGGCAAAGGAAGGGGGAAAGCTTCCTCAACTCACAAATATAACTTATGAGGAGGGGAGGACAAGAGTTTTATCAAGCGCAGGTACAGGCACAAGTGGGAAGAAGAACATCCAGGCTACACAAAAAATGATCCGTATTACCAGCTCAGCAGAAGTGAACAAGTGATAATCTTCAGACTTTCGCACAGGTCATAACAGATTGAGATACCATCTATTCAACAAATTAAAGATAGGAACTACTGATGTGGCACTGATAAAATGACTGCCGAACATCTGCTTCAAAGGTGTCCAATATATGAGGAACAGACAAAACGCATATGGTCATCACCAGTACCATTCCTGGAGAAAATCTACGGAAATATCAACAGCCTCATGCTGGCCACTGCTTTCTTTGAACTTATTCAAGTTGACATCTGAGGGTGAACGAAGAAGAAGAAGAATGCGCAGAAGAATATTGGTGATTTCTAATCATCTTCCCTGTGTAAACTCAAGAATTTAATTATTCAGAGAGGCTAACATTGGTGGGTGGACAGCGAAACAATGTGCCGGTTAATCTCCCAACCAAATGTACTTAGCAGAGGCATTTGTTCTTTTTATTTTGTCTAAAGTTCGTGGAACGAGGCTATCAGACAGTTCATGGTACGAAGCTGCAAGACGAAAGTTCGATGCCACTAGTTGTGAGTTAAAAGCAAGGAATCAGCACTAACCGCCTAAATTGGGCAAGTTGTGTGAAGAAGCGCCCTCATCACAAAAGAATTGACGAAACCACGGCTGCAGGACTCACTTAGACCAGCTAAGTTTATTAAGGAAAGAGAAAAAGGACAATTGTTTTTTTTTAATCCTCAAACCAAGTCTCAGTGAAGACAATTTAATTTACATATAAAATTCACCATCATTCCATCGTTATTTTTACCTGTTAAAAACTAATTGATTATTAAATTTGTTACATGTTATTTTAAAACAATACAATCATTGTTGATTCAATTATTATAGGTATGAAAGCAAACGTATGAGCAAGACTCGTTAATATATATACATCTAGATACATATATACATCTATAGAGCAAATACTTATAAAAGGAATTTCGCTGGATTACACCAGCTGGAGGCTCGAACGGGCTATCACAAAAGGCGACGGATCTGAAAACATCTTGTCAACATTCCCTTGAGATAGAAGCGTCATTATCCTTCTATCTACAACTCTGCCAAGAGTAATCTTGTGCGAAGGTAGACACCTGTGAAAACCCATATTAGATACTCTTGAGTGTTGGCTACTGGTGGACTACTACTGCAGAGCTAAGGGGAGGCAATCCGTGAATGGTCTAGATCAAACGTTCTCAAACTTTTTTTTTTACTCATGGATCCCTTCTGAGCTTTATTTACCTCTGTTCCCCCCAAGTCACTGTTAGCTGAAAAAGGTACTTTAACATCTTACTGTGGCTCCCTAGAAATATGGCATGACCCTTGTTGAGAACCACTGGTCTAGATCATCAAACTGTTTAATCAGAGTCCAATGAATTCCATTTATGTTGGCTGATGTCGGTGTTTTCATAACCCAATCTATAGCCAACAGGAAGAGAAATGCTAACGTGATGAAGCCCTGAAAAATGCCAGTCCTGAAAAGGACAACTAGTGTCCGTCAGCTAGCACGGTCAAGCCCTGAAAAACGCTAGTTCTGACCAGAAGTGATTTTTTTTTTTTTAAATTTTCTTAACCAGCGGCACTTTGGCTTTCAGCCCTTCGGCCCAATGACATGTCATTGCGAGGCTGGGGAGCCTGTGGACTTTCCTTCCAACCCGGTCAGGAGCTTCGTTCCTTCCCATCCACAGAGTTTATCTCAGGAGCTGTTCAGGTTATTCAGTCAAAATCCAGGTCGATGACACTTCTTCAAATGCACACGCCCGGGCTTGAACCTTGAACACCTGATCGCCAGCGCAATTTGGTAACCATTACACCAGCGCGGCTCCCGAGACCAGAAGTGGTAGCGCGTTACTTTGTATTTCTTTTAACTTCAAAATGAAAACAAACTCGTGTCGACTAACATATTAATCAAATTTTAATAACAAAATATTGTTACCATAACACAAGATCACAAAAACAATTTGATGTAAAATATTCTTAATACATAACAAATACTATAATACAGATTAGTTGAGCTTTTGTCGACAGTAATCAGAATATTAATAACATTAATTATTAAATATGCTTGCATTAAACAATTATTCACAAAATTTTATTTAAACAAAGGCAGAGAGAAAGAGAGAGAGAGAGAGAGAGAGAGAGAGAGAGAGAGAGAGAGAGAGAGAGAGAGAGAGAGAGAGAGAGAGAGAGAGAGAGAGAGAGAGAGAGAGAGAGAGAGAGAGAGAGAGAGAGAGAGAGAGATAGAGAGAGGAAAATGAAATATTAAGTAGAAATGGGTAGGTAACGTATTTAGAATGAATAAAAATAGATGCGCTGACAAGATTTATGAAAGAAAAAAAAACGACCTCGAGAAATAATAAGAACAATTAACATAAGGGAGTCACAAACAGGAAATACATGAATCAACCACGTGCTGGTCTGGGGGTGTGGCAATTTTTTTTTTTTGTTTGTTATTAAGAAAGAAGAAAACAAGGAAAAGTGCGATGGTGACTAAGGTGATTTTTTTGTTTTTAATAAAGCAGCCGCGCTGGTGTAATGGTTACCACACTGCGCTGGCGATCGGGTGATCCAGGTTCAAGCCCGGGCGAGGACATTTGAACGAGTGTATTTGAACGAGTGTCTTCGACCGGGACTTGGACTGGATTAATTCGAGCCCTGGCGAAGACATTTGAAGAAGTGTTGTCGACCAGGGACTGGCGGCTCATGAGCTGACCCAGCTCTAATGGGTACTCTCCGAAGACGGCGAGGATCTGCCTGAATGGCGAGTGGACACCTGTCAGTGTACAGGGAAAAAGGGATACTCAGGTAAAAATCAGTCTCAGGTTAGATATACTAATCGGAGATTCTCACCTCGAGTAACAGTTAAAAAAAAAACAAAAAACTATGGTGATGAAAACGAAGGAGACAAAAAAAAAAATAAGACATTTGATGAAAAAAGCGCGAAGGAAATGAACCAGACAAATAATTAGAAGATAGACAAAATGAAGTAAAGAAGAAGAAGAATTCTAACAAATATGATAATAATGAGGTTAGTAAAGGTTACGAGAGAGGTCAAGCTGTCAGGGTCAGGGTTAGGGTCAGGGTTAAGTATTCATAATACAAAACAAATACTATAATACAGTTTAGTTGAGCTTTTGTCGACAGTATTAAAATCATTAATAATATTATCGTTGTTAATCATTTAACCTGCTTGCATAGAAAAATATTATTTACAAAATGTAAGGTAAGAGAGAGAGAGAGAGAGAGAGAGAGAGAGACAGAGAGAGAGAGAGAGAGAGATAAGAACAGATGTACAAATGTAATGCATTAATCATCATCATCATCATCATCATCATCATCATCATCATCATCATCATCATCATCATCATCATCACACTTCAGCTCCCCAAGAAGCACAGGCTTTCAACAAACTTATGCCAAGTCTTCCTGTCACGTGCCATCAGGTCAAGGTCATTCTACGTCGTCCTCACTTCTGTCTCCACTAATGTGGAGGTCATGTATTCAGTGAGCGTCCGATTAGCAGAATGGTAAGAGCGCCGGTCTCTCATGGCAAATTTGCCAGGTTCGATTCACCATATAGAAAAGCTCCAGACTATCCAGCTGTAAGTGGGTACATGATTTTTTTATTCAGCTGTAAGTGGGTACATGATTTTTTTTCTTGAGTTAGAGAAGGAAAGGCAGCAAGGGGGGCAAACTCTTGATGCTGGACCTAGTATAGGGAAGTCTCTAACACTTTACTCCCCTAGAGCAGTATCTGCTATGAGACAACCTTTAACCTTTTTTCACGTATTAAGAATGCAGAAAAAAAAAACCAGATAAACTGATAGGATTATGAGATGGACCATGCAGGAAAATGAAACAAGGCTTTGAAACACTTGGGGACACAGGTCAATAGGGGAAACAGAACATCGGAAATACCGGGAATCAAATGTTTGCGTCTCTACAGAGGGATTGAGAAATCGCTCATTAATTTTGAACGGTAAAGGTTCTCTTTAGACATGTGCATTATAGTGACCTCCCCTTGTAATGAAAGAGATATTCTTACATGACCAAACGGGGTGCCAAATTGGCTGTGCGTTCTATCACTTTTTACACGCTTTTATATAACTTCACTTGTATGTCACTTTCATGTCACTTTCAAATCTTTGAATCGATTTTTCAATCACTTCCAGATGAGCAATAGCTCTGAATCTTGGCATAGTTGTGTATTCCCGATGACAATACAATAATCAGTCAATTATTTAATAATTTAATATTGTAATTATGATATTATGAGTAATTGAAGTTTTTTGTAAAGAAATGTAAACAAACCAGGGGCCATAATCAAGTTAATTAAAAATTCAAGAGTACGTGGTGTGCTTTATTTTTTTTTTCCCTATGCGTAAAACAGAGCAGTACTCACACAAGCGTCTAGCTAAATCAAGGGAAACAATCCAAATTATAAAATTATGAATCAAGGGAAAGTCGAGTTTGTTTTTAAACAGAAACTTAGAGTTACCTACTATCACCAAAAGTCATTTTAAAACTGGAGTTTCCAACGATACATTTGCAGCGAAGGTTTAATTACCCCTTATCGAATGTTTAGAGCGCTAGGACTGGAATTCCCGAACGCCGGTAAGAATTTGACCCCGTGACCGAACGGTAGCAGAAAAGAACGCGGGTAACTAAAAGCACGCTGACAAGAGAGTTTAGGCATGAATGGGTGCATGTGGATATGAAAGAGTTTGTGGGAGATGGTTGACAAGGGTTAGAGACACCATTGGTAAGTTTTAACGATTTATGTGGTTTTGTTTGTGAGCTCTTCAGTGGCTTCAAGAGGGAGGACTTATTAACATGTTGACTGATTGCAAAGGCCTCTAGAAGACTGAATCACATAAAGCAATTGGCAAACACTAATTGGAGAACTAACCAGTGCCCCCTACGATAACTTTACCTGGGATACAAGCGCTACGTTATGGATTACTCTCTACCCCTGCAAGCCATCGCTAGCCCTAAATTAATATTAGACAAACATAAAGGTATGTTTTCAGGCACTCGTAAGAAATAAAGAAGTAGAACACTTGGACAACAGAAAAACAACAGACGTGAGTGGCTTACCCAGGGTTCGAACCCCGTACCTTCCGTACGACAACTCCGCCTAGCTATCAAGCGAATCACACTGACCCCACGGCCAGCTAGGCATCACTAGATCGCATACAAAACCAGGCTCTCAGATTCATCTGTGGTGGCTTGCGAACTACCCCGACTAGTACATGTAAGATTTCCATAAACGTGGAGTCCCTAGAACTAAGGAGAGATAAATCGTTTATCCTAACGGCAGAAAGGTTCTTGCAAGCAGACAAGGATCACTCCTGCAAAAAAAAAAAATTATCAGTGACCCAACTCCAACTACCGAATTAAAAAGACCTCCTTCTCTCGAAGATACCAGAGCTCTCAGGAAAGCATCACATGCAAGAGACTAGCCTGCTGACTCAAGCTGTACCTGACTTATCACCCCACACAGAGCTTAAATAACCAATAACACACACAAACCTCCTGCAAACCCGCAAATACAAGCCTCCTACCTACGCTGCTGAAAACACTTGCCATGGAAACCATATGTCAATATGAAGAAGAGATTATCCATACTTACACAGATGTATCATCTTTTCAAGCAGCTATAAATGCTGGGTATGGTGCCATAATCATCCCACCCAAAGCATGCAGAATAACCCATCAAAATTGCAGGCCTCTGTGGTACCTGGTGCACGAACTACGAAGCAGAAGTAGTCGCCATCCAGAAAACGTTAACTAGAATTTTTGAACTTTTTAAATCAAATGAAATAGAACCAAATGATTTTTTAATCTTCTCAGACTTGCAGGCTGCGTTCTCGGCAATTGAAAACTGGAAAACGAACTCAATCAATACTATTGAGAAGGTTCAAGAAATATGCCACAAAATTATGATCGTGTATGGAACAGAAATCTACATGCAATGGATACCTGGCCACACAGACACCCCATTGAATGAAGCAGCTGGTAAACTGGCAAAGAAGGGAGCAAAAATGATACAAATTGACCAACGATTGGGTATGCTCACCAAAAAAAAAAAAAAAAATCGTAAAAAAACAACTGGAAAGAAGATTGGCTGAACACGTGGGCACAAACTAAAACAGGAACAACATAAATTGGTTAGTCGTGTTATTTCAGTAAACAAGATAATCTAAGAAATATGAAGCTATGATGGACATAATAGAGATTGCCTCCCCTATGTAACTAAACTGAGACACCTTTTCACAAGTCTCCCCCAAGTTACTTTCGTAGCAAGACCGTTTGAGTGGTCCTAGGTTTAATTCCCGTAGAGCCTATCACTTTTATTTCATTTCTGTTGTCCAGTGTGCTCCTTCTTCCTGTCTAACGAGTACTCGTTATTGACCTCTATTTATTTACAAAGTTACCTATAGAAAGTTTACGCAATAATTTAAACCGTTTTCTTGAGGTACCAGAAGTAATCCGTAATTTATAACCCACGTGGAATTATCAACAGAGAAAGATTCGTAAGACGGGCGAACCTTGACACTGTGAAATATTAAAATTGAAAGTCATTGAGCAAAAAAAAAAAACCCCAAACAAACAAGTAAACGTTATCCATAGCAGATATTGCCGTAGGATAGTGAAAGTGTTACAGACTTGACAATGCTTGGTCCAGCTTTATGACAGGTTCCTTTTCTCGCTGCCTTTGCTTTTCTTAACTCAAGAGCAGAGTCAAGTACCCATTTTACAGCTGGGTAGACTGAAGCACTACCACTTCAAGGTTTCAAACCCAGGACCCCGTAACTTTGTCGTTGCAGGCACGAGCTCTAACCACTCTGCCAATCCGATGCTCAAAGTTAATGCAGTCACTAAAACCGTTTTCTCAAGACACCAGGAAAAGTCTGTATGCAACGTCAACTAATCAAAAAAAAAAAGAAAAAGAAAGAAATATTCGCAAAACAGCGGCAGAAACTTTGACAGTTGGAAACAAATTTAAAGTCAAACAACTGGATGAATGAATTTAAACAAAAAAAATTAGATAATCTACATCATCAGAAGGCAACCCTTGAGCTGTGGCGATCTACTTTGAAAGCTCTGAGCTCTCAAAAGATCTACCAGGATAAAATCATGTCTATTTTAAGGTTGTCACAAAACGTTTTGTGCGTGTACTTTTGCGCCCTTCTTTCTCTCCTTCATCGTCCTATTCTTTGACATATTTTATGCTCTTACATTTTTTGCTCTGAGCCGCTCCCAGACTTGTTTACCTTTCACCTTGTGAATCAAAGCATGATAAAGCTAATTAGACAGGTCAGCGGATAATACGTTTATCACCTAAGTCGTCTAGCTACCTTTGATAGAGACGATCTGTGTTGACGCAAGATGGTCGCGCACGATCGATGGAAAGAAAGCCAGATTGGCTGCCTAAGAAATCCGTCTGAGGGATTTACGCAAACACAGGTGATAATACGTAATCGCTTCCGCTGGACCATCTCTGTGTAATTATTACAGATAATCTGTCTGGGGAGACAATATTGTGGGAAAGCATCTAGACAGGAAAGGTGTTCACAGATTTGTTTGTGAGTTTGCATAAAGATGCAATTGGAAGTATTACTGCCTTATTAGAAAGAGGTCACGCGTTGGAATTTTAAAATTTGATATTTTAAAACACG
Source organism: Oreohelix idahoensis (assembly GCA_024509875.1). NCBI lineage: Eukaryota > Metazoa > Mollusca > Gastropoda > Stylommatophora > Oreohelicidae > Oreohelix > Oreohelix idahoensis. Next base: position 148,751 of record JAMPIV010003971.1, on the reverse strand, counting down.
CGGGGGATATTATTATTTAACATCCCGACCAATATAGTTCTAAAGAGATTACCATTGCCTTGATTTGAAAGCCGGAATAAACTAACTTTCATTGGCAAGTTGGTCTAAAAGTACAATCTGGGACTTGACCTGAAAATGGAAATATAATCTAGCGAAATCAGAGTCACAAATCAGACTGCATCGCAACGTCAAAATAGCAAATCCCAGGAGCCACAGAGACATCGGACTAAGAATTCCAAAATTATAAAGGACAGATCAAAGTATTTGGGCAACTTTGAAACTTAAAAGTAAACCCGCATCTTTAAAAACAAAGACTGGAGACCTAAGGAATCAGATCACCCATCATAAGAGGAATACTAAAGTTTCCCAGACCAAGTGATTCTAAAGCATCTAACCTAAGTTGCTGTGTCCATTCTAACTGTGCCAGAAGATTGTAGATTCCATTTTGGGTAAGTTGTAAACATATATTTTAAAATGTGAAATGTAACATGTCTGTACTTGCTAAGTGGTTATACCAGTCATAGGAGGCTGGCAATCTCAACATATGAAAATAGTATATTCATAAACCACTACAGCAAGCGCAGGTGATTGCTTCTTGCTAGTCGTACAGAAAACCGACAGCAGATGTGACCCCATACTCCGAATGGAGCAGTGATGAGTGATAATTACATCCCATGTGCATCAAGTGTATCGTATCATTTTGTGAGATATATGTACCTTGTTAATTGTAATTCAAGCAAGCCATTGCCCTCGCGCTGTCCAAGCGCATGTTTTCCCAGTTTAATACCCAGAAGAATATTGGTGATTTCTAAGCATCTTCCCTGAGTTAAGCTGTGTATACTCAAAAGAATTTAATTATTCAGAGAGGCTAACATCGGTGGGTGGTCAGCAAGACAATGCACCTGTTAACCTTCCAGCCCAGTGTACTTAGCAGAGGCATTTGTTCTTTTTATTTTGTCTAAAGTTCGAGGAACGAAGCTATCAGACTTTTCATGGTACGAAGCTGCAAGACTAAAGCTTCTACGCCACTAGTTGTGAGTTAAAAGCAGGGAATCAACACTAACCGCCTACATTGGACGAGTTGTGTGGAGAAGCGCCCTCATCACAGAAGAATTGACGAAACCACGGCTGCAGGACTCCCTTATACCAGCTAAGTTCTTGTAAAAGGAACCAGCAAAAGGATAATTGTTTTTACCAATCCTCAAACCAAGTCTCAGTGAAGACAATATTATTTACATCTAAAATTCACCAGCAGGTTATTGCTATTTTAACCTGTTAAGGCTGATTGATTATTAAATTTGTTACATGTTTTTTTAACACAAAACAATCATAGTTGATTCAGTTATTATAGGTATGAAAGCAAACGTATGAGCAAGACTCTTTAATATATATATATATAACTGATTTGACACGTAAGGGAAATCCAGATCGAATTACATGGACACCACAATGTGAAATGGCTTACCAAGAATTGAAGGAAAAGCTCACAAGTAAACCTATTTTGAAATTACCTGACTTAAGTCAAGAATGCATAGTAGGACAGATGCCAGTAATATTGGGTTAGGTGCAACTTTGCTACAGAAATCAGATGCATTGGATGGGGAATTAAGCCCAGTGGCATATGCTAGCAGAAAGTTGAATAAAGCTGAAACCAATTACTCAACTAGCGAAAAGGAATGTCTTGCAGTAATATGGGCGATAAAGAAATTCAATATTTATCTGTATGGAAAGGCATTTAAGTTACAAACGGATCACAAACCTTTGTCGTTTCTAGCACAGGCTAGACATGAGAATTCTAGATTACTCCGTTGGTCATTATTGATGCAGCCATTTGAGTTTAGCATAGAGTATATAAGTGGAAAAACAAATCTGGGAGCGGATTTTTTAAGCCGCCATCCGTGTGATGAGAATCACCCTAAACCCCAGGAATAATAAGAAATTTCTCTATGTGTATATAGAATTATAGACTGACATATAACGTCTGTTTTAAGTGGGGAGAATTTGTCGTGTGAAATTCTAATCCACATATATAAATTAAAACGTAAATGTAAAGCCTAACAAATAAATTTAATAAAAGGAAAGAAGAATGGTAAAGAACAGTGCTGTCACAATGACTGTACTCGAAATCCCCCTTGTTTTCTCCTTCGTCTGCAAATTGTAACGTTTCACGTTGATAGTAAAAGCCTACTGCTTCAATACCCGCTTTCTACGATAAAACGTGTACTGCCTTTCTAAGAAAAACCTTGAGATACGCAAGCTGACCTATATTTAATATTCCATTCATGTCATTTTATACACTAAGTTACCATAAACGAAAGACAGATGGACTAAGGATAGAAAGAAAGGGAGGGGCTGAAAGCCGGAACGCAGGCAATACTACCACAGTCTCGCGATACACAATTAATGCCACCCCTAACACGCGTGTAAGGCCACAAGCACTAACTTTTTTTTCAAATCGACAGTGATAAAAAACACTACCCATACGAGAGTTAGGTTTTAAAAAACTTACAAAACGCTTATTAGGAAACATGACATTCTACTGTTTTATGTCTAAAATCCTGACATTAGTCTGACAGTACAGCAGGACAGGTGGCGGTTCTAAACATAAAAAATAATAAAAAACTACACGACTATCCTGGAAAATACATATTTTGAACGCAGCCCCTTAGCCCCATTAAATTTATATATTTGGGTTCCTTAGGACTTGCTGACAAAGAATATGTTAAACGTTACGCAAATATTCTAGGAATTAACAGATTATAGCCAAAAGAAATAGTGAGGGTGTCAGACAACCCCAAAATCAGAATCGCTCAGTGGCAGATTTTCACACCACCATTGTACGGGAAATAGGTCCCCATGTTACCTCCTATTTGATTGGCGGAAAGTAAATGTAAGGCTAAACACGATTAGTCGGGCTATAAATATTGATTCTTTGTTGTTAGGGAAACGTGAGTAGGAGTACTTTTTTTGAAAAGCTGTGTAAACATGGCACGATTGGTTAGACCCGCCAATATAGTCAATCAGAGGCGTCAGGTCAGCACCACATTTTCAAATAAACTTACTAAAGAACCAGTGCGTTGAGCGCCAGTGCATATTTTTTTCTAAATAAAAGCCTGGGACATCGGCAGATCGAAATTGTGCTATATTCATTGCCAGTCAACGTAACTGTGTATTATTCCATGAATTGTGGGACCGTGGTCCTAAAGTTATTGAGCAGCACCTGGTCTGAGCTTTGCTGAATCTAGAGGCTGACAACATACTCCTGGGTCCAGATAGTGACCAGTGAGGTGTCTCCAGAACACAGGGAGGCTATCGAGCAGAGGAGTCTTTTCCTGCCGCCATCACGAAAGATAAGCGTCTGTGGCCAGAGGAGCTCAACATTATGCCCCCCCCCCCCCCTCAAAATCTGACTTTATAATAAAACAGAGGGAAAATACAGTGTTTAAATTGATAGGAACTGTGAACTTTTCCCCATACTATTTCCAAGATAAACAAACACTTGAAGTCATGATGACAAATAACAACATAGCTTGAAAAAACAAAACCAGTATTACCTCATATTACTACTACACAACTGACACACATAGGATAATATTAATAAAATATGTCACTACAAGGTTCATATTGATAAATTCTGTACATATAAATTGTGATTACATTTGAATGTGATTCCTGGTTCCCTTTGTAGTTGAATCAGGATATATAATAGTGAAAGTAATTAATACATAAATATTTGAAAATTTACCAGTGACTCATTTAAGATAGTCTTATAGAGTGTTAAATGTGTGTGAGTGTCACAGTGTTGTCAAGTGTGGTGGAATAAATTAAATTGTTTATCTGTCTGTTGTTGTTGTGACTTACACTTCATCATATACATACCCTAGACATTTAACGTAGTCATCACAATATTCCAGAATAATTCTGACTGAGGTATAATGTGGTAGCAAGTAAGGTTCTCTGTAAAACACTACACCTATTAGATACAGATACCTTCACAGCTGATCTCAGTCAGTACACTAAGTCCCCTATAAATATTTATAACATCCCACTTTACCACATATATATACACACACACACATCTAGACATATATTTACACCTTCAGAGCATATAATTATAAAAGGAATTTCGCTCAATTTACACCAGCTGGGGGCTTGAATGGGCTAAACCATTGTTTAATTCTTCACGAAAGGCGACGGATCTGATATAAGTTAATAGTGCTCTGCCTATGCAGCATTGTTCTTGACTTCTGAAAACTGCTTGTGAATACCCCCTTGAGATAGAAGCGTCATTATCCTTCTATCTACAACTCTGCCAAGAGTAATCTTGTGCGAAGGTAGACACCTTTGAAAATTCAAACGATTTTTTACATGTCTTTTTAGAAACCAGTCAAACAGAGAGACCACACTGCTGCCTTGCAGGTAGACTGGGGACAGTCAAAGCTAAGGAAGGCAACCTAACATAAATGCCCGTTGAAATCGGATGCACTGAGCCACAGGCCTAACGAAACAGTGCAGCGTACGCCACTTAATGATGACGTTATTTAAAAAAAATGTATGCAAAATGTGGCTAACCCCGTAGGGTTTCGCTGGGCTACACAGAGGCAAAGTGCAAGAATTAATGACTGCTAAACATCTGCTTCAAAGTTGCCCAACATATGTGGAGCACAGAAAGCGCAAATGGCCAACACCAGTACCATTCGTGGAAAAGTTCTACGAAGATGCAAATAGCCTTAGGCTGACTACTGCTTTCTTTGAAAACATTCAAGAGGACGTCTTAGAGTGTATGAAGAAGAAGAAGAAGAAGTACCGAGTGTGAACACATTCAAGTAAACGTCTGAGAGTGTAAGAAGAAGAAGAAGTACCAAGTGTGAACACATTCAAGTAAACGTCTGAGAGTGTAAGAAGAAGAAGTACCAAGTGTGAACACATTCAAGTAAACGTCTGAGAGTGTAAGAAGAAGAAGAAGAAGTACCAAGTGTGAACTTTACTTCGAAGAAAATGTCTCATTTATATCTTATGCAGTTCAGAAATAAAGTGGATTTTAAAAAGCCAGCCCTTGGGTTTTCCCTGGGCTAGCTGAAAAAGTACCTTTAATTCTGGCAATATCATGCGTTTAAGTAAGGGGAAAGGGGAGGGGGGTGGCTAATATGAAATTTCCCTAATTGAAACATTCTTTAATTTTCCCCTCTGTCGTGTAAAAATATGCAAAATCATTCTTTAGAACTACCGGAGGTAAGCGATTGGCCGGCTACTGACCTCTGATCTAAATTGACAAACTCTTTTTTCTTGCGGTGTTGAAAAACTGAAAGAGAACAGAGCCTTGTTACTGATAAAATGCTGTAGATCTGTGTTCAGTACAAACGGAAATGATGAGGTCGCCAGCCCTCACACTCAACCTCACATTAGACGCCTTGTACGACATGCCTGTGGGTACAGTAGGCGTATACTTTCTTTCTCTCTTGAGAGACCCCCCGGGGAATGAACTAATACAGAAAGTTAATTGATCAAAGGTAATTTTATACACCCTCTGTGCAGGTCCTCCCGGGGGGTGGGCTATGATTGGATAAAGAAATAATATAACTCATCATGTTAAACAATTGCTACAAAAACCACTGCTGAATAAGCATGTGAATGGTTGGTGCAGGCTTCTAGTATGGAGACCAACTGCAATCGCGGTTCCATGCTCGATAATAAAGCAAAAAGTGAATGATGATGATCAATTATACACACAGTCGTGGAAGATTACATATTATATCACAACTAATGGCAGAACAATGTTCTGCATATCATGGTTGTAAAAAAAAAAAAACAATAAAAAAAATAACGTTGTTTCATGTTTTGCACCTGCAGGAGGACGGAACACGTACTGTAATTTGCGCACTTGCACGAAGCCTGCATGAAAGTAATCATATGTTCTTGCAACGATGGTTCTTGGAGCCTTTTGTTTTCACGGTGGGATTACCAGCCCTATGTACTATCTCACATTAGTTGTCTATTACGACATTGCCATCACCTTCCTAACGTGGGGTGAACAAAAATAGTATTGTGTGTCTTACTTGCACAAAGAATAAATAAATGACCAACTCTACGACAATAATGTTGTCGTTAGGGGCAACAAACCAAAACAATATAGAAAAGAGAGCAATAATCGGAATGCGTTAACAAAATAAAAAGAATCGTAAATTGGTGCCACTGTTGCCACTCTGTTAAAACAGGGTAAGAGATCATAGTTTTAGTGTGGTAATTTTCATTGCTCTTTGATTAATTTCCGACAGTGTCAGCAATAATATATATTTGAATAATAATATTAATCATAATAATTTATAAGTGAGAAAAAATATATTACGAGTTCAAAATATGTGAAATAGACCAAATCTTTGGCTTAGGTTTTGACGTATCTGGAATGCTACATCCGACTAACGTTTGAGATCTTTCTGATGTTGATGAAAACGTTTCTGATTGGCTGATATTTGACTCTAACGGCGTGACTGGTGTTCTGTCGTTGGACATTATCTGAAGCTTGTCAAGTGGTTCTGGTTGAAAAAAGTCATTCTCGTCGTCTGAAACATCGGAAAATGGTTCCCCTTCTCCTTCGCTCGATAACCGACCTGTCAGAGGAATTGATGGGGTAAAATTAATTTATTGAGACTTTTATGTTTTGACATACTGATAACTATTGAGAGTTTTCATTTGTCTAATATTATGGTGGCATAAATTAGTGATGATGAACGAAATAAAAATGTTGCTTATTCAGTCAGCGTAATGACAAAGAAGCAGTAGCAATTCGAGAGCTGACAGACTAGATTCAAGAGCCCCTTTAGTGGGGGCAATGGATATGGATAAGGGAGAGATACTACGCATAATCAATGATCACTTGTTAGAAAACGATACTGCAGTTGATAAATCAACAAGGTTATGATTGCTGGAATTTGGTATCAAACGAAAGATTAGCCGGAATGAACGAATGAGAGGATTGACCCGGCGTTTATACAACCAGGTCGGTACAGGAACAATCTTACTTACTTACTTAGTCGTTCCCCTTCTACCGTGAGGTGTAGAGGTACAGGAACAATCTTACTTACTTACTTAGTCGTTCTCCTTCTACCGTGAGGTGTAGAGGGACAGGAACAATCAACATTCATTTTCTTCGAGGCAAGTGAGTAACGATGAAAATTAATTGTGCATAACCTTTCAACTCACCAAGGAGCATAGGACTTCAACTAATTTATGTTAAGTCTTCCTGTCTCGTGCCATCAGCTTAAAGTCTATTTGTGTCTTCTTCACCGCGTTCATATCTGGCTCCAGGACTATTCTCCATGTTTTCTTTGATCTTTCTCTACCTTTCTTCTACCCTGGGGATATCAGAGCATGGACTGTCTGGTAATGCTATCAACAGGTTTCATCAGTGTGTGTCATATCCATCCCCAGCGTCTTCTTCTCAAATTCTGTTCCACTGGTTCTTGTCATCAGGTCCACATTAATGACCTTAGTGACCTTAGTGACCTGTCCATGTTATTTGTTGAAGTTATTGTAATTTTACATTTCTACTGGATGGGGTAACCGGCCCCACACCCAACCCTCCTTAGTCGCATTTTAATCGTGCATAATAGGTTGCAGTGTTACTATTCTCTGCTTCCCTTTCTGGCCCAGGTAACACACTGTAACATTTTAACAGGTAACATTTTAACATAAATAGATATGATTATTTGAGAGCAAACGATAAAGATAAAGATGAATCCTGTCTTCCAAATGTCCATGCTTCTTTACCATACAATAATGAAGAATATATGTCGTATATCAATCACATAAACAACAAAGGTTCCATTAAATCAAACAGGAAATCCCATATCAAATGCTGACTCTCATTTTTAGTGCGTTTACTGTTTGTTATTTGAATAATTTTTTTATCATTTGTTTTTCATTATAAATTTTTTATTTTATTATTACAATTTTTTTTTTTTTTGTAGTTTGCCATCCTCTGTTATTGTGTGTCCAAGATATAATACACGTTTCAATTGCTCCGAGAATATTTTTTCTCTAATGTTAGCTTCTCAATAGTTTTGGTGTTTATCATAGTATAATGATCTGGTCATGGAATTGAGACATGACGGGTTCACAGCAAGAGTTGTGGCTGTTGAGGTACTTGCAAGAGGTCAAGTGGCTGCCTCAGTGTATGGATCTACTGAAACTATTAGGTCTGAAATGACAGTCAAGAAAAATGGCACTTTAGAAGCTCAGGGAAGCAGCGGAAGGGGCAACATGTTGGCTCTGGAACAACCCCCCTCCCCCTCCCCCTCCATCACAACGTGAAGCTAAATCAAACTATCATTCCATCACAACGTAAAGCTAAATCAAACTATCATTCCATCACAACGTAAAGCTAAATCAAACTATCATTCCATCACAACGTAAAGCTAAATCAAACTATCATTCCATCACAACGTAAAGCTAAATCAAACTATCAATCCATCACAACGTAAAGCTAAATCAAACTATCATTCCATCACAACGTAAAGCTAAATCAAACTATCATTCCATCACAACGTAAAGCTAAATCAAACTATCATTCCATTACAACGTAAAGCTAAATCAAACTATCATTCCATCACAACGTAAAGCTAAATCAAACTATCATTCCATCACAAAGTAAAGCTAAATCCAACTATAATTCCATCACAATGTAAAGCTAAATCAAACTATCATTCCATCACAACGTAAAGCTAAATCAAACTATCATTCCATCACAACGTAAAGCTAAATCAAACTATCATTCCATCACAACGTAAAGCTAAATCAAACTATCATTCCATCACAACGTAAAGCTAAATCCAACTATCATTCCATCACAACGTAAAGCTAAATCAAACTATCACTCCATCACAACGTAAAGCTAAATCAAACTATCATTCCATCACAACGTAAAGCTAAATCAAACTATCATTCCATCACAACGTAAAGCTAAATCAAACTCTACCAATGCTCCGTGTAGTTCTCCGGCGGTCTCTGAAGAGACACAGAAAGAACAGGGCTACTGCACTCTCTGGTATTCGAACGAGGCGACTAATATGAGGTTTGTGTAATGAGGCTGCCAACCTTATCACGTAAAACCAATTACCAAAGACACCACTACAGTAAGATCACGTGACTGCTTGGTGCTGGCTTCCTGCAAGGGGACCGCCTTCAATGGTGGCACTTTACTGTGTAAGGATCGCACTAGAACATGAGGATGTAAGGATCGCACTAGAACATGAGGATGTAAGGATCGCACTAGAACATGAGGATGTAAGGATCGCACTAGAACACGAGGATGAAGGAAACATCACAAAAATGAAGAAGCCACCCAAAGAAAGTAATTCAGATTTTGACAATGCTTACCTTTAGCAACCCTGGCATTCGTACTGCGCTGTAAAGTGAGTGACCTCCCTTTCCACGGAGAGGATCGATGTGTAAATAAACATAAAGTATCCAACTTATTCCACCGAATTAAAGCCTTTCATCATCATCAGTTGCCATCTCCACAACGAAGGTTGGCTGTAATGGATCTCCAACGTCTTCTGTCTCTTGTCTTGGTGGTGCACTCTGATAGACTCTTTCCTGTCCATCTCTTGATGTTGTCTTCCCACTTATAGCGCTGTCTTCCCCTTGCACGTTTGCCTTCAACTCTCCCTTCTGTTATGGTCTTCTGCAAGGTGTTATGCCTTTTTATGTGGCCAAAGTATTTTAGCTGTCGAACTTTGACCTCCTTCATTAGTTCTCTTTTCATACCTAGATTTTCTAGGACCTCCTTATTTGTTTTCATCTCTTTCCATGAGATACGCCCCATTCTTCTATATATCCACATTTCAAGAGCCTCAATTCTTTCTTCCAACTGCTTATTCATCGTCCATGTTTCTGCACCATACAGAAATGCAGAATATATATAACACTTTATGATTCTCAGTTTTAATTTGTGAGATAACTGTTTGGATGTCAGTATATGTTTCATGTTGTTGAATGTAGCTTTGGCCATTCCTATTCTCTTCTTGATTTCTGTTTCACATCTGCCATCTTCTGTTATTATATGACCAAGATATACGTAGCTCTTGACTTGTTCCAGGATTTCCCATTTACGCTTATCTTTAATGTGGGTTTATCGTCTGTTTTGCTAATTATCATAGTTTTTGTTTTCTCAATATTAATGTCGAGTCCATCTTCCTGACTTATACTGTTCACTTGCTTCACTAGTTCTTGTAACTCCTGTTCGCTTTCAGCTAACAACACGGTATCATCTGCATATCTAAGTTTGTTTATTGACCTTCCACTGATGTTCACTTGTATCTGTTTGAAAATGTTTTCGGTGTATAAATTAAATACGCAGGGGGCAATACCTATGTCTTCGAGGCATTCAATTATTTTCTCATGATGGACTCTGTCAAAAGCCTTCTTATAGTCAATGAAGCACATAACATACTTTTTTGGACCGCTGTATATTTTTCTGGTATTCTTAGCAAAATATTGCCTCTCTTGTTCCAAGTTCCGTCTAAAACCAAACTGCTCTTCCTGGATTTCGCTGTCTACCTTTTTTATTCTTTCCTGTATGATTTTGAGCAGTATCTTAATTGCATGACTCATCAGGCTGATTGTTCTGAAGTCCTGATTCTGTTGTTCTGGGAGCATTTCTTTGCATTTGGTTTTTTGGGCAATGTTATAAAAACTGATGTCTTCATGTCGTGTGGTATATCCTGTATTGTAAGTTGCATATTTCTGTGATTGTATCTACACCAAAGCTCTCCAGAGCTTCTATCATTTCAATTTTTATGTTATCCATGCCTGCTGATTTTCCTTTTTGTATCATATGAATGGCATTCTCTACTTCTGATCTGAGAATGTTTGGGCCTTCATTAGAATCTGGTGATGGTTTTTTACCTCTGTTGTCCTCGAATACTTCTTTTACGTATTCTGCCCATCTGTTTGATATGTCTTTCTCATCAAGTAATATTACACCATTTTTGTTCTTGATACAGCTTCCTCCTTGTGCAAACCGTGACCGATTTGATAATTTCTTTATTTCTTCATGCATATCTCTTGTCCTGTGCTTTGCTTCCAAGTCTTCTATTTCCTTGCATTTTGTTTCTATCCACCGTTCTTTTGCTTCTCTACACATAGTACGTATGTCATTGTCTATTGTTTTATATTCTGGAGTGTTTTTTGCTTTCTTTCTTTCGGTCATTTTATTCAAGATGTCATCTGTCATCCAAATTTGATTTTTCTTAGACTCCTTTTTAGGTAAATTTGCATTTGCTGATTGTATGCTTGTTTTTAAGCATTCCCATTTTGCGGTTGCTTTTTCTTCTGGGTTTTCTCTTCTATACTGCTCCATGCTTTCTGTCATAATTGTTGATATTTATTTTTGACGTCGATTAAATATTTCTGTTTTATATCTGGTTGTTTCAGCGCTGATATTTCTATCTGGGGTTCTCCTGTCGTCTGTTTTCCTGCTCTTTTCAGCTTTAATTTACTTTGATGACGACTGGATTGTGATCTGAATTTATGTCGGCGCCAGGATATGTCTTTGCACTTGTGACACTGTTCTTAAATCTATGTTTTATCATGATATAGTAGATTTGATTTCGTGTTATATCTCCTGGGCTTTTCCATGTGAGAATTTTTGATGGCCTTCAAATAAACATAAAGTACCAACTTTCTTCCACCAAATTAAAGCTTTAATAACATTTCTTGTCCCTAATCCATACTGTTGTTTTCATGTATTTTCCTTTTTACGACTTGTGCATTCATATCACCTTGTTAATACAGTGACTATTAATAATTCGGTCACATTTCAAATTGTTAGGTCGAACGAATGAGCATTGATGAGAGCTGTGAGTTAGAGTGAGGAAGTTAAACAACAGTTTGGAACCAGCAGGGGATTGTTTGCCTCATTTACTTACTTACTTAGTCGTTCCCCTTCTACCGTGAGGTGTAGAGGTTTGGAAGAGAGAGCGCCAGACTATCCTATCGGCTGTCTTCCTCCTAGCCTGGTTCCATTCTAGTCCTCGGTCCTTCAAAGATTGTCTAATGTTGTCCTCCCAGCGGACTCTGGGTCGTCCTAAGGGTCTGGATCCCTGGCTCTTTGTTTCCCATGCTTGTCGTGGTAGCAGATCTTCTCCCATTCTGCAGACATTGCCAAACCATCTTAGTTGGCCAAACCATCTTATTTGGGTTTGCCTCATACCTAGAGGAATTTATGTGGCGAAATTCATGTAGAAATAATGACCTTTTCAGTATCTTTCTTCTTCGCCTATCTAAACATTATGTTCTTTGACGCCGCTGAAAAGAAGGTCACTCACTACAACGCAGAACAAACACCGGGGTCGCTAATAGTAAGCATTACTCACATTTTGATTGGTTGATTATAATCGGAGTTTTCAAATTACAATCGTTATTCATTGCTGAATCGTGCCGTGGGTGATAAGAAATACGAGCTGTAAAGACGTGAAAAGGGAGATGATAAAAGAAATAGGAAGCTAGACAGTAGATAAAGAGATACTCTCCCCTACATAACCATCCTCTACTGCTGTGCGATACATGCCAGATATTTTAAAACGCGAATCATCATAAAGAAAATATAACACACAGAACTCTACTTGTACACAATAGAACACTGACAACGTGAATTAGACATTGACCTTAGTCACATTCTGTAAATGACATTATCTAAACAAAAACACATATTTCTTTTAAGCATTTCTGGTATGTTTTGTGAGCTAGAAGATAAGGGGTGTGAGGCTTCTTAAGATAATGAAAGGGGTGCGGCGCTTCTTACGAGGATTCTTAAGATGTTGTAACAGGATGCAGTACCTCGAAAAGGTTGAGAAACACTGTTCTACTGACTCTGAGATAATCTCCCCTATTTATCTACAGAAAATTTACCCGTCCACAAAACCATGTTTGTGTGTTTGTTTAAGATATCTGGAATAATCCGTAATTGTTAACCAACTTGGAATGACCGAAAAAGAAATATTTGTAAGACAGGGATTGAAACTGGGTTTTTTTTTTTTTTTAAATAAAGTTTTGCCTCGTTTGGCGAGGCGCGTCCCGTTCAACCTAGTCGGTTATATTAGGGCGCTGTTAAAGACAGAATATTAATGTATTTTTGCATCCTGAACACACATATGCTATTACCAGTTATTTTGCGGTAATATGTCTCTCTGTGTTAAATCATGTGTTTGCACGGGTTTTCACTTATATTGAACGCTAAATATTTAATACGTCACCGGTAGTTTCTGACGTAATGCATTCTGCACTAATTTATGCTAACGGTTAAGATTCTTGGCCTTTCGTTATCTGTGGTCTTCGTGGTAAGACGTATTGTATTCAAGCTCCTGTTGAAAAAAATAAATAAATAAAAAAATTTAAAAAAAAACACACACACCCACACAAATAGTAATACGTCTTACAAGGAGAAGGACAAGAAAAACCTACGTTGCGGCCACAAGGCCTTCGTCAGGGACAGACAAACAAGAGACAGGAGGGAAAGAAAGAGAGAATTAAGTAGAGAACATGAAACTATAAAAATAAGAGAAAAAAACTCCCTTAATATTAAGTCCAGCCACATGTGAAGCAAAGCAGGATGGCTGCCACTAAACCGGAAAGAGGAAGTTGACAGTACATAAAGATAAGAGATAATAAAAACAAGGACTGGAAAAGAGTGAGAAAAAAGTAATCAATAAATAATAAATAAAATAAATAAATAAAATATAAATAAATAAATAATAATAATAAATAAATTTAAAACAAATAAATAAATAAATAAAAATAAAAACTAAATAAAGAAATAAATAAAATAAAAAATAATAAAGGAAAAAAATAATTTAAAAAAAAATTTTTAAATAAAATAAATAAATAAACAAATTAAAAAAATAAAAAAATAAAATTATTAAATTAAAAAAATGGTAATTTAAAAAAAAAAAAAAAAAAAAAAAAGGGGTGATCGCATCAAAGTAGAAAGTCATAATACAACAGGGACTCGATAGAGAAAGGCGTCTCAGACAAAAGAATGTTGGGTATTCAAACCGTGTGGTTTGAGGCAACCCATAAGATGGATGAGGCGTTGTTCCTGGCGAAACCGACTGTTGGCGTCCGAGGAACAGTATCTGATGGCTGTCACCTGGATGTCAGTGGCACCGTGGTGGTCAGGGCCATTGAAGTGGATGACCACAGGTGTGGAATTAAACTGAGAGATGTCATAGAGGTGTCTGCAGAATCGGTCGCCCAGTCGTGTGCCCGTTTGGCCGATGTACGTAATGGTGCAACGTTTGCATATAATAGCATAAATGACGTTGCATGACTCACATGTGAAGCCATTTTGTCGTGGTTGAGTTAGAGTGTAGAGTATTTGTCGAGTTGGACAATAGTAGTGAAATCGACAAGGGATAGTGGACTGACAGAGTTATAGATTACACTTTAGATAAGGTGTAAATAGGAGATGGACTTGAGACAACCTGGAAGAAGATTTATTCAAAGGATCTCTCTCTCCAGGCCTCAAAGGGTACTAGCCTCTCGTGGCTAACACTTTAAGCGTAACAGACGTTCTTCTGATCAGGCCAGGTGTGCTGACGTAACATTATCGTTCGCTGACCGCTGCAGGCTCGAACGTAAACAACCTCGGGTGGGGTTTGAGAAGGAGAAAACAATTGGGCCACACAGGTAGCAAAGCAAAGAGAAACAAAATGTCTGGGAAAACAGAACATTAAAGAGTAATAACATTGAGACGAGATGGAAAAATAAATTAAGTCACTGTCTACGTGACAAGTTGGCCCCTTTTTAAAAGTGCGTGAAACACGGACTAAATGACAGTAATTTATCTTTTCCATAGACGTGCATTACATGTCCTTAAAACATCTTATAATCATAACCAAAATCGTACCCAACTTCTGTCAGTACTTAGCTATTGAGAGGATTGGTTACTATCATCCGAATGAACACCCTCCCTTGGTACACATGCAAGCTAGTAACTGACTATCTGTAGCTTCTTATCTCAGATTAAAGAGCTACTCCTGAAAAAAACATTAACCCTTAAAAAAAAATTTCTGACTTTTACAACAATAGTCGTCAGATTTGTCAACCAAAAACTCAGCAGTGATACCATCAACCTTTACCAGCTGTCTTATGTGTAGCATGAACAATAAATGTAACTAAATATTTATGATTGCTGTGGAGAAAAAACGCTGTTCCGACTTCCACCCAAAAGAAATAGTTCGATATGTCTAGGGGAAAGAAATTCCTATAATCTGCCGAACACTAAACTCTAAGAATCAAGATAGAATCTTGTGAGAGATTCCTACCAGACTGCAACCTCATCTGTTGCGATTGCTGCAGATGTAGTTCAAATTCCGCGGCGAGACCCCATTTGTCGTGGTTGAGCAAATGTGGTTCAAAATCCCGGACGAGCCCCCATTTGTCGTGGTTGAGTTAGAGTGTAGAGTATTTGTCGAGTTGGACAATAGTAGTGAAATCGACAAGGGATAGTGGACTGACAGAGTTATAGATTACACTTTAGATAAGGTGTAAATAGGAGATGGACTTGAGACAACCTGGAAGAAGATTTATTCAAAGGATCTCTCTCTCCAGGCCTCAAAGGGTACTAGCCGCTCGTGGCTAACACTTTAAGCGTAACAGACGTTCTTCTGATCAGGCCAGGTGTGCTGACGTAACATTATCGTTCGCTGACCGCTGCAGGCTCGAACGTAAACAACCTCGGGTGGGGTTTGAGAAGGAGAAAACAATTTTGCCACACAGGTAGCAAAGCAAAGAGAAACAAAATGTCTGGGAAAACAGAACATTAAAGAGTAATAACATTGAGACGAGATGGAAAAATAAATTAAGTCACTGTCTACGTGACAGCATATAATAGCATAAATGACGTTGCGTGACTCACATGTGAAGCCATGGGTGATGATGAACTTGGCGTTAGGGAACGAGACTGAACGTGTTTCGATTACATACTGACATGTCTTACATCGTGTACGGTTACATGGCTTGGTTCCAAAGTGGCCATCGTTGACGGTTTTCAGACGGCTGTGGACTAGGAGGTCCCTCAAATTTTTGTCCCGTCTTTATGCCAGCAAGGGTGGCTCACTAAATGCTTCCCGCGCCACTGGGTCAGCTTGGAGGAGAGGTAGGTGGCGAAACAGGATCCTTTTGACAGCAGTGCTGTGAGGGTGATAGGTCATTATTAACTTGACTCTATCAGAGGAGGTTTTATGGCGGGGTTTGAGGGCCTCTACACGTGAGATAGGGAGAACACGTTCTAAGGCAGAGGTAAGAACATCTTCTGGATACTGTCTGTTACGGAAGAAGTCCAACATTTCTTGTGCTCGGCATAGAAAGTTGTCATCATCTTGGCATAACCGACGGAGGCGGAGAAGTTGTGAGAAAGGCAAGGAGTCCCGACAAGCCGGAGGATGAGAGGAAGTATAAAGGAGGTAACTGTGTGCATCAGTGGGTTTGTAGTACACCGAAGTGGTGAGGTGGAGCGGAGTGATAGTGACAACAATGTCAAGGAAATTAACAGAGACAGTGGAGATGTGAGAGGTGAATTGGATCGCAGGGTGGAAGTTGTTAATGAAATTAATGAACCTAGATAGTTCAATCTCTGGCATATCGGTGAGACCTATGCCATCATCGATGTATCTATGATACATCAATGGAAAAGGTCCAGGATACTGCTGCCACACCTGATACTCCAGGTAGCCCATGAAGAGGCAGGCATAACTTGGACCCATCTTGGTGCCCATGGCAACTCCACTTTATTATTTAAAATTATTTATTATGTAAGAATATGCCAGTAAAGAGTTCTGACCTTATAAGTAATACCCCAGTCTTAGAAATAAGCACTGGTGTATTGTTATCATAAAAATAGTCAGACTGTGAAAACCCTGGCCCAGTTGGTAAGAAGTAGTACCATGATTTAAGGCGTCTCCTCCCTATGACTATCTCATGATTACTTATATTCTAGGGGATAAGTAAAATGAACATTCACTGAAACCACAAATGGAAGAAGTGAATAAATCCTCAGGTACAGTTAAAACAGTTTAATGATTACACTAATTGTTGCGTGCATATTTTGACGCACATATTACAAAAATCGATATGGCTATTTAATATGGGAAAAATATAGACATTCATTCATTTGTGTATGAAAATGCTGTCTATGGTAAAAGCGAGAGAATCCATGTTTGATTCACACTTTTGATTATAGGAGTAATCGTTCTGGATATTGATCCAGCGCAAGGATATTGCGCTTACGTTTGTACTTATTTTTTAGGGCCAGAAAATATATTAATTTGCTTATTATGTTTATGGCCTGAATTCATATGTATTACATATTATTAGTACAAGTAGAATCAGTCCTATATTGTATATTTTGGATGGGTAGGCGGGACTAGATTCTTATTATTCCGGTCTAGCGGAAGTATGAGTTGTCTTGACAAGTCGTGATGAGTTCCGATGTACCGTGATAATGGCTGGTACGCACTTTTCAAAGGGCTGGTAGATTGTTAGGGAAATATAATTCAGGAAGTGGTTTTCTTCTAAAGGAGATGGTATCTCTACTATAGTTTATGTTAGAGACTCTCCTAAGGTACGGTACAATGTATAATTCGGACTCCATGTATTGCCAGACCCTATTTTGATGATCTCATGTCGATTCGACCTAGATGGAACATTGTGCTTCGTATCGCTAGGGTCGTGTTTTGTATCGACGAAGATGACAGACTTTCCTGCAGCGGTTATGGCTACGTGAATTAACCTGATCACCGTAGAGCTGTATGGGAAACATTTATGAAATCATTTATATACCCATTATAAATTAACTCTGGCTTATATTCTCCTTCCTATGAATGAGTGAACGACAACTCAGGGAGGCAGCCATGTTAGATTTCGGTCATCATATGTTTTGATCACTGCCAAGAGAACAGATTATTTATCCTATTATCGGACAGTGACAGGGAGATCTCAATCTTGCTAGAAACCCCCTCTTTCGTGGTTTCATAATATATGCTACAAACTATGGGCGTCAAATAACTTTAGTTATTTACCGATCTGCCTTCACTGACGCGTTTAGTCAGATAGGGGGATGCGGCCATAATATATCATGACATTGAACTTTTGATGTACTGCCCATTATTTCTGAATGTGTCATGACTTCAGATCTGCTATGTATACCTACAAATTGATATGTCAACATACCATGATGTACTCGTATGTCCCAGTGTGTACGTCTGAATAAATTGAGTAAACAAAGATTCCAGCAGTCTGCATTGGTGCCTTGTAGACACAAGTGTATGAGTGGTTATATTGGTCAGCACACGAACAGTACACCATTCGCGGTAATCACACTCTACACTTCTACTTCATACATACACCATCCTGCGTCGGTTGGAGTGACCAAGTTTAGGGCCTGCTTCCCCTGGAGCCTTTGCCTTCCCAACTCAGGACTAGGGTGAGTTACCCATTTACAGCTGGGTAGACTGGAGCATGCCTGATCTCAACAACACACCACTCTTCCTTACAGAGCATACAGACTGACACTTCATTAGAGTGGAAAGAAGAAAAGAAACTTTACACTAATATTCTATTACTGCTAGTTGGAAAAGAGCATACACATATATATATATATATATATATATATATATATATATATATATATATATATATATATATATATATATATATATATATATATATATATATATATATATATATATATATATATATATATATATATATATATATATATATATATAAAAGTATTCACACAATTACTATTATTGTCTGTTTAGACTTCAAGATCTAAAATAATAAAGTTACTGAAATCACTGTTATTAGTCCTTTGAATTTAAGGATAACTGTCATCAGTTGACTGAGTTTCTGTATGGTTACTTATTGTTTTCAACTATTGGCTGTTTCACATGTATAGGTGGTCAGTGTCAAACAGGACACTTATCTTTCCAACTTGATACTGCTGAAACTGTCCTTTGCTGATATCAGACTTGGTAGGCCCAACAGTAGGGATGCCAATGACCAGTTGAAGTTCACTCTTTGGGGTCCTGCACTTTTGTGGGTTTGCCTCGGATGAACGACACAGGCTTCTGATTCAAGCTCCTGGTATATTGGAAAAGAAGAGCTACAAGTGGCATGATATATTTATTCGAAGGCCGCCACTATTATTACGATGATGATTCAGAACCTGTGAGAGGTTCGTGATAACTTGAGAAGTATTCAAATATAATTCTGCGTCTACATTTATCTGACCCACATTACTTGGGTGGATCTCACCTCTAGTACAACGGCCAGAAATGTATGTTGAGACGTGACTGTTGACGGACAGGACGATATATATGTATAATATGCCATGCCAATTCCATGATGTCGTTGTCTTCAAGTGTTGTTAAACGTCAACCATATTTTTGTGAACCCTCCACCTCACGACTTTGATTCGTCACAGTTGATGCCAGGTTCGTTTTACCCGTCTCCATTCGTGTTGTTAGTACGATGCTTGTACTTTCATTGAACTTCACAATATGCTCAACTGATTACTGCTAGAAGAAAATAGTATCCGTAACAACCGAATCTCCAAATATAAAGCACCTTTAGGCCTGACTGACTTTTTGTTGTTGTTGTTTTTGAAAAGGTGATGGGTGGAGAGTGGGCACTTACAGCTGACCATTATTGCCTCTTCTCGTTCACCATCTTGGTCTACTCTGCTCAACCTAAAAGTTGGTTATAATTGGGGTATTTAGTGTCATTTTATTTTCAGTTTTGTATTATCTTTAGATAACTATTTCCTTCTGCACTTGTTGGTTTTAAGTTTGTATTAGTATTTGTTCTTTTTAAGTTGGTGGTTTTTTTTTCTCGTTGTCGTTCCTTGTCCTCTGAGTAGTTAGTAATTTTGTTTTTTTATGTGTTATTTTTTTAATGATTTGTTAGTTTCGTTGCTTAATTTCGATTTTGGATTAATTTCTTTTCTGTGGTATTATTATTGTTATTCTTATTACTAATATTGTCACTGTTATTAACCTTACATGTTTTCCTTTGTTTTGTGTATATATCGTTTTAGTATTGATTGGGCTTCCTCTGGGGCATCTATACTTAAAACCTTATCACCTGTCATGTCCATATTGTGATTTCTAAAGTACGTTTTTAATTATATTCTCTGTTGTTCGTACTTTTTACAGTGGATCAGGTAGTGGTCTATGTCATTCTCTTCCTGACATTCTAGGCAGTGTGGTTCCTCTATCATAAAATATGCTGCACCGAGACGGAGACGCCACAGCTTTTTGTCCGAGGGTACCTTTAATTCTTCTCTGACCTGGCACGTCCTTGTTGGTTCTTTCAGCAGTTTGAACGCGTGTCTGCCTTTACTAATGTCCTTCCATGTTGTCTTCCATTCCTCGTTTATAGTTAGCTTCACTTGGCTTTTAATCTCTGATTGACTTATGCGTCTGATTGTAAATATATATAGTACTAAACAGAGGTGAAAATGATGAGGAAAACATGGAAAGAACTTGAGCGGATGGCACAGGACAGGAAGACTTGGCATGTGTTTGTTGAAGGCCTATGCTCCTTGGGGAGCTAAAGGGTATTGTAAGTATATATAGTGCTGGGTGGTTTAATCTCTGATTGACTTACGCGTTTGATAGTAAGTATATATAGTGCTGGGTGGTTTAATCTCTGATTGACTTATGCGTTTGATTGTAAGTATATATAGTGCTGGGTGGTTTAATCTCTGATTGACTTATGCGTTTGATTGTAAGTATATATAGTGCTGGGTGGTTTAATCTCTGATTGACTTATGCGTTTGATTGTAAGTATATATAGTGCTGGGTGGTTTAATCTCTGATTGACTTTTATGCGTTTGATTGTAAGTATATATAGTGCTGGGTGGTTTAATCTCTGATTGACTTATGCGTTTGATTGTAAGTATATATAGTGCTGGGTGGTTTAATCTCTGATTGACTTATGCGTTTGATTGTAAGTATATATAGTGCTGGGTGGTTTAAAATAAAAGGATAAAGTTAGTTCCACGACAGATACTTCCACAGGGGAGTAACTTGTTTGAGATTTCACTATACAAGGTCCTATCTCTATCAAATGGGTGTGGCCGGTTCCTTTCCTCGCTATCTTTGCTTTCCAAACCTCAAGAGCAGAATCAGTTACCTATTTACAGTTGAGTAGATTAGGATGTAACGATACCTGGTTGTTGAGGATTGTTGCATGGTCAGCGAGCATTTTTAGTTTGAACTTGTTTCAGATGGTTGCACCATGAAACACCTCACTAGACCGAAATGAAATGGTTCGCGTGTGGCGATGCATGACGCGGTGGACTTAGTTACAGTAGTCTTATGTGTGGCCTTGGAGCCTTATGGTCGTGTTTATAAAATGTGGCATTGCCACTGAAGTATAATAGTGTAGAACTATAAAAGTAATATTACGGTAATGTAAAGCCGGTAAAATAAAGGGATAATGTGTAAGGGCCATTGAGTCCGAAGATATAAGTCGGTAGTATTAACCGCAATCATTTTTATTATTAACGTAAGCCGTGAAATACGAAAAGCAGTTAGAATATATAAGGCTGATAGAGTCGGGTGATGGATGCCAAAATAAATTAATAATATGTTTGAGTTCCTAGTAGAACTAGTAGCAGAATGATTAATTCTGTATTAATAATAAGTATACTAAGCTTTTAATTACAAGACATTGATTATTAACTAATCAGCAAAGTAACAGACGTGTGATGTCTGATAAAACTGTGATATATTGCGTGTTCTTTAATGTGAGACATATTAGTATTGAAAACTCATGATGAAAATTGTGTGCTGGTTAAAACTGATTTGAAGTCGTCAAAAGAGACTTGATAAATAGTAAACGTTCTACAGTTCACGTTATCAAGGTTGTATACGTTTTTTGACCGTTATTTTCAAGGTTGGTTCAAACTAGAACATTTCAATACAAACTCTATCAAGCAAAGAAGAAGTGAAATGAAATAAACATTAATATTCAAACACCCGAAAAGAAATTAAAAAAACGAATCCAGTGTTGTGGCAGAAGATCGATACTTATGTAAGACAGATACGAGGAATAAACCTCACTGAAACGAAACTACAATATCAGTCCAATCAAATAAAGAAAGCCCGCAACACTGGTTTCGAGAGCTTTGTCAAGTGAAGCTTCTTGTGGTCTTTTAGGTAACAAAGAAAGAATTGATCTCCTGTTCTCTAAGGCATCTTGTAAGACTTGACTAATGTGAGATTATACATGGGGCTAGAAACTTCATCTAGTAAAAGAAATTGCTACAGAAACTTGCCGTTGCAACAGTATGTGTTTTGACGTAAGCGTCCTTAAGGGAGCCATCTGCAGTGTTGGATCCATGCTCCACAAGCATCCACAAAGGAGATAACTATGATGAAATAAAAGAAAGTTGTCTTCACACGAGCTGCTTGTTGACGATATGATACATGCATGTGCAGTAGTTGTCTCTTTCGCCCATAAATGACCTTAGGGATGATGCGTCCTTAAAAGGATAACCCTCAGTTGCGTTTTACCTACTGTTCATTTCGACATGTCTTTTCTCTTCTGCTTGTTGCATGAGCCACTCTTCAATCAATCTGAGGCCACGCCCTAGGGAGAACCTCCAATTGGTGCGGATGGCAACTTCGTCCTCTCAGGCTGCTGGATTTATGTCCAGTGCCCTCAAGTCTCTCTTGCACACATCTGTGAGCCTAAGCTGCGATTGCGCGGGTGTTCATTTGGCACTTACCAGTTGTCCGTAGAAAATATCTTTGGGAATGCGACCATCTTCCATGCGACCAACGTCGCCAAGCCAGCGTAAGCTGCGCTGTCTAAGCAGCGTATACATGCTTTGAAAGCCTGCGCGTGAGATCATAGCGACTCGTCATTTATCACGTTGTCCTTCCGTGACGTACCGGGGATATATAAAAATAAGGAAAACTTCACGAATTTGCGTTTCATGGCATGCGCATGTCGAATGACACGTGATAACAGGCACCAACATTGTTAACTTTCATCTATTGACATGAGTAATCTTTTTTGTGAAGGTTGGTCGCCAACTGACAATGTCAGACCAATTTATGTCAGTTGAACCCTCCCACTTCTGGTGCTCAGGCCGTTTCCAGCGACTTCCTTTATCTGGACACTTAATCTACGAGTGACTTTCCTTCCAGGGATTAACTGGCTTAACCCCTACCATAGACAATCATGCGTACAGATCAGCACACTCAAAGACGCAGATTCCAGAGTCAGTGTGCCGTGTGTGAGTGTGTGAATTAGTGTGTGGAATATGGTACGGTTTTTAAAAAAGACGGCGCTCGGAAAATAACATCGTTCTTGATATCTTGTCAAAATGGCGGGTTGAAACTCAAGACGTTAAACAGCATGCCTGTCAGGTGATGACAGAGATAAAAACCATTGCCGTGTCACTTGACCTGAAAACATGCCGGATAGTGTTCCCGTGTTAACAACGGCAGCCTTCATTGTTATTACAAACTTGAATTTGCAAAAAGCAAATTGATTAATTGATTGAATTTTTATCGGATCTCACTTGTTCCCAGTACCTGTCTTGCGTATTTGCCATTGCGATCTTCATCTTCAAGGGATTCAGTTAGTTAATCCAGAAGTAGGGACATAACTGAAAAATATTACTAGAGATAGGACATTTTGGATTGCCGTGATCGCCTAGGCTACCAGTCATGGTACTTGAAGAAGAAAATAGTACCGAACGTCGCCTAGTATTGGTTTGGTTTGGTTTGGTTTTAACAACTATCTTCATTGCACACGGACAACTCCATCAGTGCTCCGATCTCCTCCCTTAGACCACACAAGGAGGATCTCAGCACAGTGCACGAATTCTGTAGCACCGCCGAGATTCCAATGTGTGTATACAGGAATCACACATTTTATAAATATTTTTGTGGTGGGTAGGTTTCTAATGTTTTTAAATTTTGCCAGGGCAGCGGCCTGATAGGCCTACTCTTTACGATTTCCAACTGCCGTGGGATTTTTAACGTGCGCAACTTGCACACGGGACCTCCTATTTTTTCACCCTTAGCCGAGAAGATTAGGCATCCGATCTCACTACTCAGAAGACCGGGGGGTGTATGACATCATTAGGATCACTAGTTCTGAAAATAAATTTCCATAAATTATATTCCCTCAACTGGGAATCGAACCTGGTACCTCTAGAATTTGAGGCGGACGCCGTACCTCTTAGCCAATCCAACTCCTGACGGTGTTAAGAATTAGTGCTGCAATTTTCTACCGCGCTTAACGAATAAGCATCGTGCTTTTGTTTCCGTAGATCGCTGGATGGTATCACTTCTGAAACAGGCTATATCAGTTCTTTGTAACATTTCGTAACCAAAATAACTTTTGGATCCAGTCACGACACAGGAAGCTATTTATTATGCTGGTGCGACAGGGTTGAAAAAATCGAAAGATAACAAATCTGATACCCCGCCACTTTTAAGGTGTCACATTAATATTGGCAAAGTTGAGGTGATAATCCCCGCAGGCGGCGACGGGATTCATCCTGCAACGGTGACGGGGAAACGAAAGACACCCCCTGAAATTTAACCTACTTGACAGTAAAAATGACACAGGTACCGCGTTTGTTGAATGAAAAAAAGAAAAAAAAAGAAAAGTGTACCAACTATTTTGAGGTTTGAAACTTTCATTCACGCTACATGAATTATAATAACTAGTGAATTAAATAAATAGTGTAAGTCATGAACATCATCATCACCACCACCAACATCATCATCAGCATCATCATCATAAGGAGCATGAGAGCTACAACTGCAGCTGGTCCCCTTGCAAGAAACGTGCATAAGCAGTCACGTGATCTTGCGGCGGTGGTTTTGTTGTGGCAATTTTTTATTACGTGATAAGGTTGCCAGATCCATGCACAACCTCAGAGTAGTCGCCTTGTGCGACATGCCTGATGGTACAGCATTCCTTTTCATTCGTTGTCTCTTCAGAGATTCCCAAGAAAACAGTTTGGTTACAAGTATGCCATAGAAAATACATATTTATCATAAATATAAAGAAAAGACAATTAAAATTCACAGTATATGTTCTGAAAAAAAAAAAAAAAATTAAAAAAAAAATAAAGATGATCAAATCAATCAGAAAGCCACCAACACCAACACAGGATGACTACCAAGCTATGAAGAGATCAGAACAAATTGTCATTCTGCGCCTCAGAACAGGACACAACCGACTCCGCAGCCACATGTATACAAAATTCAAGATTGGCAATTCAGCCATGTGTACATGTGGACAGGCACCCCAGACTGCGGAGCACGTACTTCAAGATTGCCCCGAATATGATATATTGAGGCAAACCCACTGGCCCAGAGAAACAACACTGGAAGCAAAACTATACGGACCTCTGTATGAACTACAAAAGACAGTGAAGTTTGTACAAGAAACAACATTGCAGACGTAGACAATATATTTCAAGTGAACGAAAGAAGAAGAAGAAGAAGAAGAAGAAGAAAAACAAAAACAAGTTGAAGGATTTGATAACAATGAGAAAGGTTGCAGAGTAAACGCACAGAATAGGTCTCCGTAGAGACAACAATATTGGATAGACTTATATCATAGCTTTGGAAAAAAGTCACCAGCACAACTTACAGACACAAACCTGCGACAAGCTTACTTACTTACTTAGTCGTTCCCCTTCTACCGTGAGGTGTAGAGGTTTGGAAGAGAGAGCGCCAGACTATCCTATCGGCTGTCCTGTGACAAGCAAGAAGTAACAAGGTAGTCCCATAGCAGATACTGTCATAGGGGAGTGAAGTGTTAGAGACTTCACGATACTAGGCCCAGCATCGAGAGGTAAGGGGTGACCAGATTCCTTCCTCGCTGCCTTTTCCCTCCTTAACTCAAAGAACAAAGTCGTGTATCCATGTACAGCTGGGTAGACTGGAGCGTGTTGTTACCGTGATTCCAACCTGGCACATTTGCAGCGAGAGACCAGCGCTCTAACCACTCTGCCAATCGGAAGCAAGGAGAAGTGCAAGAAAATAACCACTACTACATATGCTCTGTGGCACTTGATGATGCTTGCCTGTTGTATAGACAGAAGAAGATAGGTCGGGAATAAAAACTTTACCCAGTTGCCCGGGGGCTCTGAGGAGACAAATACTGCACCCACAGGCATGTCGTACAAGGAGAGTAATGTTAGATTGTGCATAAAACTGGCAAGCTCATCATGGGAAAAAAATTACCACATAAACGACCGTTACAAAAGTATGCGAATGGTTGGTGCAGGCTTCCCGTGAGGGCATAAGCTGCTATGGTGGTGGCACGTTCCGTAAGAAACGCAAATTAAAATGATGATATTATTAAAGCCTGGAGATCTCGTAGAATAGAAGTATTGAAATGGTGATATTAAAGCCTGGAGATCTCGTAGAATAGAAGTATTGAAATGATGATATTAAAGCCTGGAAATCTCGTAGAATAGAAGTATTGAAATGATGATATTAAAGCCTGGAGATCTCGTAGAATAGAAGTATTGAAATGATGATATTAAAGCCTAGAGATTTCGTAGAATAGAAGTATTGAAATGATGATATTAAAGCTTGGAGATCTCGTAGAATAGAAGTATTGAAATGATGATATTAAAGCCTGGAGATCTCGTAGAATAGAAGTATTGAAATGGTATGACAAGGTCACCAAAGTGGAACTGATGACAAGAACTAGACAATTTAGTGTCAATGGAACAAGAGTTGAGAAGAAGACGCTGGCGATGGATAGGACACACGTTGAGGAAACCTGTTGTTAGCATTACAAGGCAGTCCTTGTTCTGGAATCCACAGGGTAAGCGAAGCAAGAAGTAGATCGAAAAAAACATCTGGAGTAGAGAACTGGAGCAAGAAATGAAAATGTTGAGGACGACGCGGTAAGATCCTGAAGGTAGATGCTCCACTGGGAGTTGAAATGGGAAGATGATAAACAGAACACAGAAGGGAGAGAAAGTGCTGGAGAATACGAACTAGAAAGAGAAGAGATAATGAAAAGCAAAGAGGATGTAGAAGAGAAGACAAGATCAAGAAAAATGAAGAAGAGGAAATTGCAGAACAAGGAAAGATGGAGTAAAAATGTCGATATAGATCAGAAAGAGGAAGGAGTCGAGAAATAGTAGAAGGAATCTAGAAATAGTAGAAGGAGTCTAGAAATAGTAGAAGGAATCCAGAAATAGTAGAAGGAATCGATGTAGAATACGGGAAGAAGGCGATGAGGAGAAGTTGTAAAAGGAATCGATAAAGAGCAGATGGAAGAAGAACAATTTGTTGATGATAATGGAATCAGCATAATTATGTGATGATTAAAAAGACAGACAGACAGACAGACAGACAGACAGACAGACAGACAGAAACAAAGACAGACAGAAACAAAGACCGACAGAAACACCGACAGACAGAAACACCGACAGACAGAAACAAAGACCGACAGAAACACCGACAGACAGAAACAAAGACAGACAGAAACACCGACAGACAGAAACTAAGACAGACAGAAACAAAGACAGACAGAAACAAAGACAGACAGAAACAAAGACAGACAGAAAGACAGATAGACAGAAACAATGACAGACAGAAACAAAGACAGACAGAAACAAAGACAGATAGAAACAAAGACAGACAGAAACAAAGACAAACAGAAACAAAGACAGACAGAAACACTGACATACAGAAACAAAGACAGACAGAAAC
This sequence comes from Oreohelix idahoensis, assembly GCA_024509875.1. NCBI lineage: Eukaryota > Metazoa > Mollusca > Gastropoda > Stylommatophora > Oreohelicidae > Oreohelix > Oreohelix idahoensis. Next base: position 120,975 of record JAMPIV010003971.1, on the reverse strand, counting down.
AAAGACAGACAGAAACAAAGACAGACAGATAGACAGAAAGACAAAAAGAAAGCGATAAATAGATTAAAAAAAGACAAAAGAAAGAAAAAAATAAATAAAGAAATGTTTGCAGAAGAGAAAACATACCGTCTACCCGGATCAAGGTCTTCACATCGCTGTTCTCTCCAATAGACGCATCCGTGGACACACTGTCAACATCCCCCTCTCTGTCGCTGTCTATCCCAACACTCTCCTCCTCTCCCTCACCTGCTGACAGCCGTTTATCTTTCTTCAACCTCCTTCTAGCATTGGCGAACCAAGTCGACACCTAAACAGATAATATTTCATGAAGTAACTATTACACTTTACTCCCCTACTGCAGTATTACTGTGAGACTACCGTTACTTTTTAACTTCTAATTTGCCTTGCAGATGCTGAGCAGGAATTTGTTTTTCAGTCAGTTGTAGCCCAATGCCTCCTTTCTTTTGTAATCTGTCATGTCTTCTTTACTCTTTTTATGTATGCCTCCATTGATATTCTCCATAATAGCTAATTCTCGAGAACTAAAGGTCTTTTATGTTTGGACATGGTCCTTATATAACCGGCTAGATTGAACGGGACGCGCCTCGCCAAAACGAGGCAAAATTTGACTTTAAAAAAAAATAAAAATATTATCCATGTATTTTTTGATCTACCTCCAGTTATTTTACCCTGGAAACTCCACTCTATGTGCTACCATGTAATGCTAAAGAGATAGCATGCATCTCAAACGTCTTTTCTTAAAATCTTCCTTCATTCAGTCATTGCCTCCCTCTGTCTCTTTTACCTTGGTGATTCCAGAACAAAAACTGTCTGTTAATGCTATCAAAAGGTTTCCTCAATGTGCCTTATTCATCGACAGTAAACCTTTCTCATGTCTTGTTTACACTGCCACTTGCCTGGTTTTTGTCATCAGTTCAACATTAGTGATCTTATCATCTCTTGTTCCACAGACACTTGTCTGGTTTTTGTCATCAGTTCAACATTAGTGATCTTATCATCTCTTGTTCCACAGGCACTTGTCTGGTTTTTGTCATCAGTTCAACATTAGTGATCTTATCATCTCTTGTTCCACAGGCACTTGTCTGGTTTTTGTCATCAGTTCAACATTAGTGATCTTATCATCTCTTGTTCCACAGGCACTTGTCTGGTTTTTATCATCAGTTCAACAATAGTGATCTTGTCATACCATTTCAATCCTTCCATTTTACGCCAGCATCCATTTATGAAGATCTTCTTTTTCTTCCTCGTTCGCCCTCAGACTTCTACATTAATAATTCTAATAAAGGTAGTAGCCAGCGCAAGGCACCCGACATCTCCAAACATGGAGAGAAGTAGGTTGTTGCCATATGCCACTGCGTTCCCTGCTGTATGTTGGGCAGAACTGCAGCAGATGTTCGGCAGTCATGGGGCTAGTGCCACTGGTGCAGGGATCTGTTGTACGAATCCTGCACTTGTGGTATAAATGTACCTCAATCTGTTGTGTCCAGTGTGTAGCTAGAAAATGATAACCTTGTCTCACCTAGATAGCTGATGATAGGCATAAAAAAATTAAAAAACAAAATTTATGAAAGTCTGTAAACTTCTATATTGTCGTTGTTCTTATCCATGTTTCACAGCCATACAATAAGACTGACTAGATATGTGAGTTGAAGACTATTATTTTTGCGTTGGATTTGATTTCTTTTGATTTGTGTAAATTTCCCAATGCAGTGACAGCTGCGTCTGCCTTTTGTATTCTTATTTTGATATCGCTCCAACTTTGTTCATATTGCTGTCAAGATTTACGTAGGCGATTTTTGAGGTTTATTTTGGGCTACTTTGGACGAAAACCCGAAAACCTAAAAGTGACCGAGGGGGCGTTCTTTAGCTAATGAATGAAAATGAAACCTATACGGGACACACACACACAAAACAAAAAAACAAAACAACCTAAATCTAGGTGAATCCACCGAGGAGTGGCAACGCTGCCTCGGACAATACGCAGGAATTTATTTAAAAGGAGCTTTGCAAGTTCACATTTGCCTGGCATGGCCTGGTCTTTTGGTGGTGCGAGTGGTGTTCAATATCTAGTAGAGCTGAGAAGATATCCAGAGGCATCCCTAAAGTATTTTCCACCCGGGACGGATTCTACCTTTGGCACGCTCCCCAATAAAGAAATACACTTGTATGTATATTTTTTACAGACATTACTATCATAATATTGTACTAGGGCATCCCCTTCCATGCTGTCACCCGGTGCGGACCGCCCCTCTCCCACCCCATTAGTATGCCACTGTCCAGAGGACTGACTGTTATTGTTAGAAGTCTTAACTCATATCACAATTACATAACTGAGAAGAAGCCACAATTGACCGCTATTGTGAGTGAATTTTAGATCCAAGCTTTACCAGCTGCAGACTTCGAAGTACTACTGTGTCTGAGGGTATGTCAATACAGATTGTTAAGCGTACAAAATATCTTAGTGATTTAATGTACATTTAAAATTGATGAACATTTAAAATTAATGCTGTGTTTAACATAAATCCTCGTGTCTATATCTTGTCTTGTGCCGAAGGAAGGTGGCTTCCACCCCTGTATAACCTCAATCCCGGACAGCATTGGCTTAGCTAGAAATCATTGTTAGGACTGACCAACGCTAGCAATAAAAGCTTACAGTTCTTTTTAGGGCTTTGCTTTTTGGTGCTGTGCTCAATGTGTTAGTCTTCTAATTTTTTCTTTCTTTCGTTTTATTTCTGCACATTTTATCGATTTATTGTAAGGGAAACAATTTTGTTAACTTTGGCATAAAGCTAAGCCAAAGGGGTGTAATCATGACTGGGTTTAAAAAATGTCTTTAATAGATGTTTAAATGTTTAAATGTATTGTATTGTTGTACGATTTACATTTTTTTGACTGACTTTATTACAGCCTCAAGACAATGTAGTTGAAATGAGGAGTCTGATTAACAGTGGCCAATCAGCATCAAAAAGGCGCCTTGGTTATAAACTACAAGTGCCATAACCTGGTCATATTTTGCAGGTTCAACTAGAGGTGAGAAAAACGACATAAACCAATTTTGGGGCCCCAGCATCTTTTCGTTTTCATCAAGACAGCACTATAACCAGCGTCCTTTTCGGGACGTACACAGCGCTCACCCATCGGATCAGTATACGATAGCAATATACTAAAATGACTCGTACCAAGCCACAAGCGAAAAAGAGGAAAGTCTATAGAAGCCCTCAAACACTTGTCAGCATCAGCAAACAAGAACCTGCAAAGAACAAAGAGAGTCAGCCGGGGAGCAACATTACTCCAACTACTAGCGTCGGGGCCGGTCCCTCTCAGAAGCCGAACAACGCGGCCAGTGACACGACCGATGAGCAACCCAAAGCGTCGAATGCAGAGGACAACCAGACTCCGAAGCCGGGCAAAGCAACCACCACCGATAAAATATGATGTCGAGGCGGCGGCTCCATTGTGTAGTGACCAGACAACATCTACAAATCAAGGCCACAAAACTTCATCAACAGAGGGTAACAATACCATGAAGCCCGACAAAATAAATCCACCATCAAAACAAGATATCATAGTCGAGTCTCCATCATGCAGTGACCAGACAACTTCGGTGAAACTAGACCAGATGCAGGCGAGACAGAATGTGAATCCGTCCAACAGACCACGCACTCAAACTGAGACAGATGTCGGAAAGTACCAGCTTCGAAAGCAGAGAAATGCAGTTTCTCACGAGACACTACAGGAGAGAACCATAAAGATCACTCAGATATCGGGAAGTGAGGCCTCTCTCAGGGCCCTACCCGACGATAAAGTGATCGGTATCCTGGAGGCAATAACGGGCAAGAGGAGCATTAATAGGGTGGCAAGGCACGAAAAAGGCGTTATAATATCGCTAAATAACACGGAGAAAACAACAGAACTGATGATCGAACTAGAGTCCGGACACAAAGAAATCCAGCTACCCCACCAGATGAAAGTTACTATGGAGATCATCAAGAAGACCAAAAAGATAGTTATAAAGAGGGGTCGACAACAATCGATCGACACAAGAAGTCCACAGCCGCCTGCAAGCAGAAAACATGAATATCAAAATAACACAGGTGGAAAGACTGAAGACGTGGGACAAGAAGGACACAAACCTAATTATCCTAACTATTGAAGGTACTTCAAGACCAAGTCAACTAAACCTAGACGACAGATGCCGAAAAACAGAAGAATACATCCCTCCTGTTATGCAGTGCTCAAACTGCCAGCAATTTTCACATACTGTACCAAGAAAACTTGCAGGAGAGAGACAGTTTGTCGGTACTGTGCGGGAAGTCACGCATACAACGAATGTCCTCAGGCGAAAAAAGATACCAACTATAAAGAACGCAACTCCAACAGAACCTGCGCAAACTGTCTCGGGAACCACGGGGCAAGATACCGTGGCTGTCCGATCTTCTATGAGACAAAGGCCATACTGAAGGAATCGGTAACAAAAAACATCTCCTTCAGAGAAGCAAGACACCGAGTGGCTTCAGGCGGCACTGTCAAACAGAAACAGCACACAAGAGCCCAGCTGGTAAAAATAACCACAGAGATGCGAGACTTAAAACAACAACTCAAAATCGAGACGAACAAGCAACACAACGAAGACTCAGATGCCTTAAGAGACGAAACAATGGGAGCCTTACAGAGCGCCCAGGCAATGTTACAGGAAATGAAATCCATCAAACACGAGATAGAAGTCGACATCGCCAAACTCGCAGAACTAAAGGCAGAGAACGAAGAAATCCTCAAAAGAATTGAAACAGAGAGAAGGATCGTTGAGGATATCCTTACAAAAAGTAGAGAACAAAACAAAGAAACTAAAGACAAAATAAAAACCGAAATCGTAGAGGAACTAAAAAGCAATCAAGAAAGAAGAAAAGCAGCGGAACACAAAATAATCATCGAAACGATAATGGGTTACCTACCAAATATAATAGCGACAGTCATAGAACAACACATGCCGAAACAGACAACAACGAGTAGGGACCGAACAGGCAGCTAGTGGTCATTTTCAGGACCAATCATCTCCAGGACTAGGAACGCGATACCAGCGAAGACGTTAACACTCTATATACCCCAATATAACCATTTGTAACCTGTAAGGCAGGAAATGAACACAATGAGCACGCCACGACACTATAAACAGACAAGCAACGAAGAGGTATCCAGACAGTGAGCTAGTGGTCCTTTTTAGGACCAGTCCTTTTCAGGACTAACAGACGACTAGCACCGTAGAACCTAACACACAATATACCCCAATTATAACCAACTTTCAGGTTGAATAGGGTATAACAGCAACATAGCAAGCAAAAGAACGAACGAACGAACGACACAATGTTGGTTGGTTAAAACGAAATCCCCGAACTAAGGGTCTTTTGTGTCGCTTCTGTATCGCTTCTCGGCCTTTTGCCTAAGATCAGTGTCTTAGCCAAGGCCGGGATCACACAAAAATTACACATATAACTCAATAAAGTCAATAGACCTCACTTTGAGCCCCAGAAATGGTATTTAAATAAAAAAAAAGTCTTTTGTGTTTGGATATGCGCCCTAATATAACCGACTAGGTTGAACAGGACGCGTCTCGCCAAAACGAGGCAAAACTTTATACAAAAAAAAGATACAATGTTGGAAATTGTGAACTGTTTAACAGAGGGTCAATACTGTTCCTGGCATAAGCATAGCGTCTTCAATGTCGAGATGTTTTAACGATCGAAGGAAGTCAACTACTACAACGTGTCAAGCAAGTTAAGTAAAACTTAAAGTGAAAACAAAAATCAAGACACCCAAGCCAATAACATCATAACAATTACCAAACAGTGACAACATTCTTTTTTTTAAACTTGTGTAAAATCTTGTAAGATATTGAAATACCAAGGTGCTACATTTTTACTATGCATCATCAATCAATGAAGTGCATTGATTTGTTTATAACTGCAGTTATTGAATGATTTAAATTTTCAATTATCCCTATTTTGTGGTCAAAGAAATATTAATGGTTAAAATTGGTAGGGAATAAATACGAGCCGCACTCACATCCAATGCCATCATTCCCGTCGTAAGTACGTCGGTCGGTCACATCATGCACACCGTCATTTGCGCACTTTTCTATTTTCGAGAGAGTACATTAACTTTCAACCACAGCTAAGGGGTGCAACTGTGATTGAAAGTTAGACAATAATTGTATTGTTTCCTTTATATGTACTCTCCCGAAAATAGAAAAGTGCGCAAATGACGGTGTGCATGAACAGTTTGATTATGGAAAGAAGCCAACAACACAGTTGATAAACAGTACATGAACTGGAGACAGGAAGGTGCGGAGATGCAGATTAAATCAACAGACAATCAAGATACTCTTCTGTCCAGTTTCATTCGGGAAACGGATTTAACTCATCATTTTCTTAAAAATAACCTTAAAATGTAAGTTTCTGATTTTTTCTTCAAGACAAATTTTAATTTAAAGTATTGCAGACTTATTATTATGGATCAAAATTATAAGATGGCTGCAATTAAAAACCTGTCAATTTTGACGGGTTGTTGCTAGTATTTATATAACAACCATAGAGCATAGGATAGGTCTAGCGAGAAGGTGACTTACCTATCAGCTCTCATCTTCAGCTGTCACCGAGAACTGTATAGTTAACTACCTGACTTTACCTGTGACCTCCTTCCTTCAGATTCACCAGTTCCCTTCTCCATTTCTGGGAACTACTTTCTAATTTTCTATCTAACATCCATCTCGTCAAAGTTACCTAAGGTCTCGCAAAACCTAAAAACGCCACTGCAGGCATCCGTGGAAGGACATAACAAATCTTTTCACTTTCATGTTCGTTTTGTTTCTTTGTTTGTTGTGTTGTCGTTTTTAATTAATGGCGTCAAAGTAATATCCAAAAAAGAAATAAGTCAACAACTGACCAAGTACCTGTGTCAATGTCATTCTTGTTATAATTGCCAACATGATTTTCTCGGCTTTTGTTGGGTAGGGATTTTTCTTGTGGTCTCTCAACCAAACTTTGAGAGGGCCCGTAGTCTCACGTGCAGCCGTCTTTCTTATTGGTACTCCGGACACATCTACGCTGGCATACCTGAAACACATCGGTAAACAAAATACAGGTATGGCTTAGACAAAAATACAAAGATAATTCCGCGGCCATGTGTAGTTCAACACGGATTCGGAAAATAAAATTGCTTACTATAATTTTATTTTTTTAAAAACATAAATGTATTACGTTTTTGTAAAATGCTACTGTGGTCACCACTTACGGAAATGTGATCCAGCTCAAAAGCATGAAATTGAATGTCGAAAGAGTTCAATATAGTTCTTCACAGGGGGAAGGGGGTGCCATCACCAGACCACGCCCTATCATGAGAAATCCCTATGGTCAGTTCTGACTAACTCAGCTGGAGAAATTTTAAAAAGAAAAATCATTGTGCCTATTTTATCGATTCCGTTTATAATGATTGGTATGTAAATATCGGTGTAGACAGATGTTAATTTCAATGTCTCTTCTTCTTTGATCCTTAGCCGCCGATCGTCAAAGCAGTCAGTGGCCATTACGCTTGGTGGCGTCTTGTAGGGCAACAACAAATTGATTCCACTTTGCTCGGTCGGCGGCCATCCTTCGTACAGTGCCCCAACTCTAGTTCATTCTTTGCATCTCAGCCTCCACAGTCCTCCGCCAAGTTGTTTTTGATCGGCCTCTCTTTCGTTTTCCTTCACGGGTCCATAGCATAGCTGTTCTTGTGATGGCATCGGGGTCGTCTCTTCTGAGGACATGGCCAACCCAGCTCCAGCGTCTGCCAGCTATGATGGTGTACATGTCCTCTTGCTTGCTCCGAGTAAGCAGATCTTGGTTGGTGATGGTATTCGGTGAAAAGATTCGGAGAATTTTTCTTAGGCATGTTGTGTGAAAAGAGGACAATTTCGACATTTCCTTCTCTGTAACTCTCCAGCTCTCCACGCCATAGAGAAGCACAGAAAGCACACAGCTCTGATATAATCCTAATTTTGTGCTTGTGCTGTACTGAGAGGACTTCCAGATGTTGTTTAGACTAAAAAAGGCTGTTCTTGCTTTGTTCATTCTATTGTTGATGTCTTTGCTTGCTCCGCCGTCTGGTGTTACTATGCATCCTAGGTATGTGAAGGCATCTGTCTGTTCCAGTTGCTGATTCCTTACTGATATGGGCTCAGGGTTGCTCACATTGAGCGTCATGACCTCTGTCTTCTTTAGGTTGATGTTCAAGCTCACCTGCTGGCTATACTTATTAAGTCTATCCGTTTTTTCCTGGATGTGTTGATGTGAATGTGCTAGCAGTGCAATGTCATCTGCATATTCCAGATCTTTCAATGTAGAAAATGTAGTTCATCTTATTCCTCTTGGATTGCCCTCTGTTGTCTGGCGCATCACCCAGTCTATGACTGTTAAAAATAGAGTGGTTGATAAGGGGCATCCCTGTCGTACTCCTGTCTTCACTTCAAAGGTTAGGTTGCTCTGCCCAATGCTACACGTAAAGTTGGCACAAAGGCTTTTTATGATTGACACTATGCAGCTTGGAATTCCATAAGCCCTCAGTATTTTCCATAAACTGTCCCTATGTATACTGTCAAAAGCCTTTTCAAAATCAACGAAATTAATGTACAGCTGTCTTTGCCATTCTGAGCACTGCTCTATAATGTTCCTGAGGGTAAATATATGATTTACACATCTTCCGTTCTTTCTAAATCCTGCTTGTTCTTTCCTCAGTTTGTGGTCTACTGCTTTTGAGATTCTCTGTATAATTATCCTGCCTAGTATTTTGCTGGGAACTGAGAGAAGAGTTATTCCTCTCCAATTATTGCAGTCTGCAAGATCTCCCTTCTTGGGCAATTTGACAATTATTCCTTTTCTCCACTCTGTTGGTGTTGTCCCTGTTTTCCAGACTTGTGCAAATAGTAGTTCTAATAGTTCTGTAATTTCAACGTAACCAGAAGTAAATCCTCTCTCTCTCTCTCTCTCTCTCTCTCTCTCTCTCTCTCTATATATATATATATATATATATATATATATATATATATATATATATATATATATATATATATATATATATATATATGTCACAGTATATATGTTCGACAAAATATTAAGTTGGTCACGCTGTGAGTGGCGACATTGAGATAATAAAAAACCCGTTTTGGTCAGGTGACCTGGACAGGAAGTGGGCACAAATTCTGGCGCAAAAAGTTAGTGGAGTTCTGGCTAGCGTCCGGGTAGGACGTCTTTATGTTCCCTGTCAGCATTTTGCTGGGATTTTGGATGCCATGGTTGTTCATTGATAGTGCTTGTCATTTATTCATGTGGTCAGGATTAGTTTGCATAATTCTAGAGTGGTGGTGTAGTTTTTCTAGTGGCATTTCCTTAGACCATCGTTGATAAGTCATTTGTATTTAAGTATTGCTTTATCATAGTACAGGACTTAGCTGGTGAGCGAAAGTCATTGTGATGTGTACTCGGTATGACATACCAGCAACTTTGATACTGATAGATTGAGTTGTTGGTTATTGCAAGTTATATTGGCATTTCTGTTGCATTGTATTTCATATGTATTGTTAGTCGTGTGTGGCTTCCGTGTGTGCAGTACTTATTAAAAAGGGAACTTACCTGTTGAAGGTGTTATGTTACTTATTGTCAGCTATTTGTATTATGTGGTCGTATCTTTAAATGATGAGCCAAAGAGTATAGATTTATCATGTGTTAAATCCACAGTATAAATAGTTTGTCTGACAGCTGGGGGCTCTTGTCCGTGTTGTATAGGCCGTAGTGTCTATATTTTCTATATTAAGGTCAGAACGAGTTATGCACACAGAATGTTAGAAGGCTGTAGGCCACGGTGTGTTGGCGCATTCAGATTTTCTACTGAGTCACGGTAGTGAGTTATTTTCGGTCGTCCAGTGGCAAGTCAGTGTGTTTGTCAGTCAGTGTAGTGAACTGTTTACGGTCGTTTGACCTCGATTGCGGTAGCTGACCTAGTTACAGCGTCTCAGTGAAAATTACTATTTTCAGTCGGTAAATATTTTACAGTTTTGTCGTCGATACTGTGTTGCACAAGTAATTTTGTAATTGTTTGCGCTAGAGTTTCCAAGTATGGTTAAAAGGGTGTCAAAGTGATAGGGTAGGATTGCAGCTTGCTTCAGGCAGTTCAGTTTGAGATATTTCAAGGTATACTTGGTGGTTTAATGACAGTGATCCAGTTGGAGCAGAGTAATTTTGAGGTGGCCGTAACATCTAGGTTAGATTGTCCCAGACGGCAATTGGGTGTCAGATGGGAGATAGTTCGGTCAAGCTCGGTATAGGGTGGAAGGAGATTGTTGTTAAGAAGGTATAGATGTTAAGAGGTTGATATGTATCTCAGGTGATCTGGTTATACATTTTGTTTGTCTTGACGTTACCACAATGATGTGCCCGGCCAGGGGTGAATACCTATGAGCAGTGAACCCGCTGACCTGAGTGGGTCTGGAGTACTTTACCTTCAAGTTTTCTGGTCTCCTGAAGATTGCGGTGATGCCTGGAGTGTACTGTGCTGAAGACTACTGTGATTCCTGGTGTGTCGAACTGTGAAGTAGACTTTTCACGTGCCTACATATCTTTGTGCCTAAGGACGTATTTGTATGATCCGACACATAGGCTTATGAAGCCGGCTGTGTAGCTGAACTTTAGTGCGAATAGACAGTTGGGCTTCTATTGTGAACAGTGCTTTGTTAGCACCGTATAGAACAGTTCATGCGTATTGAGATTTTGCTTCAGTACCGTGCCAAGGGACCCTATTGTTAGTATCTGGCACACAGACTTACAGAGAAGCCTGATTTCCTGGACTTATATTATTTTCGGTCAACGTTTTCAAGTGTGGAGACTTGTTTGTGTTGTTGTCATCATTCATCTCCAGTGCTGAGGAAGCTTCGTGTTCAAGCGCCGTTGGACCTTCAAGTTAAGTTTTTGTTTGTATTTGTTGTATGATATCCTATATTGATATTTCTTATTTTTTCCTCTAAATTATAAATTTTCTTTTCTGTCTTTAAATCTGATCCTATTTATCGTATAGTCTGATCTTGTGAAGTAGGATAGTTCTGTCTAATTATTTGCTTCTTGGAGCTTGCTTCTTAGTTTGTTGTTGTTTTTCTTTCCTTTTGTTCCGTTCCTTTTCCCTACTTTCTGGGTAAGACTTAGTCTGTATGTATATATGTTAGATCTGAACTTTCTCTGTTTTTCTTAGTATTTGGAAGTATTTGTACTATATATCTTGATACATTATAGAATAATTTTACTTATAGTTTCTTTAGTTTACAGTGACTGGAGTGTTTTGCCAGTGCTTAGTGTAAGAGATAGCTTTCAGCACTTCATTGTTGACTGTAGTTTTTGTTTAGTCTATTGTGTAATATTATATTCGTGTCTTCAAGGGAGGAAGGGTGGTGAGTTTAATTCATTCTTGGCCTATTTGTAGGAAAAGATTGAATTAGACCGATTCTCTATAGGGTGTTGCTGTGTATGTTTAGTGGTGGAGTAAGGCAGAGGGATTTCCTGCGACTGCCCTACTTAACAATCCAAGCCCTGTTGGTGTTAGGCGTATTTGTGTAGTTGCTATCTACATTGTCGTGTACATTCAGTATTCTTTTGTTGTTTTTAAGTGGTGTGTTCTCTGGTTCTATCTTTCTATCTTGTAAATACGTTTACAGGTATCCCTTGTTTTCGTTCGTGCGCAGTCACGCATTGTATATATTAATCTACCTCTTCTCTTCTTGGTCTATCATCTTGCTCCTCGTGACTGGGATTTTGTTTTCGTAATGTGATGTATGTGTTTCTTTCATCTGTGTAGTGCTCATTTTGCCAAGGGAAACACTTGCATAGCACAGAGTATTAAGATTAATTATAATTGAAGTATTATCTGAGTATAGCACCAGTGTGGGTACCGGTAACAGACTTTGAGGTAAAAGCTGATTGATTGTCAAGTTGGTATAGTGGTGTCAGAGAGCACTAGAAAGTTTCATCAGTTGTTATTATACAACTGTCGACTATTGTAAGTTTGTTTGAGTGTATCACAGAGACTAAGTGGTCAGAAAGACCAAATTTTCAGAGCGATGAGACAGTAGCAAAGGGGCAAAGTAAGACTATATTTACATTATAAGAGGTAAAGGTTGATGATGTGTATACAGTGAGAGGTGAGGTGATATATACTTACACGCACATATATATATATATATATATATATATATATATATATATATATATATATATATATATATATATATATATATATATATGTGTGTGTGTGTGTGTGTGTGTGTATATATTGAGAAGTGATATCAAAAGATACTATTATTACTGCATATTTTGTAACCAGAGAGTTATCTGGTGATTTAAGTGAAATATATACGACTGAATAATGGTATCGAAAATTTATAGCAAGAGATAAGAGTGAGTATTCTGAGTGTACATCATTGTAGTGAATTTCTAAATACAATATCTAAATTAATATATAACAATATAGGGCATAAAGGCAAAATAAGAAAGTATAAAAGAATTTTCTGCTAGAACTGTTGGTATCGCCTATGCCTTCAAATTATTATTTGCTAACGAATAGCCGAACAAAACGGTACCCGAGTTTTCAAATTCGTCCTTGACATAATCACTTTTCCTAGTTCTAAGAAAATATGTACCTAAAATGCATTGTGGAACGAGAAGGGGCAAGGAAAGATGAAATGCTAATTCGTTTCGCATTGATTTCAAACTAAAAGCCAACACTAGCACATTGGCAAGCCTTGCCTTAGGGGTTTCCCCAAAATACGAGGAAAAAGTTAGAACATGCAGACAACTCGTGTCACAAAAACAACTTTAGCTCTTATTTCAAAGGACGTAAATATCACGTAAATAGAGAAGACAGCACATGGAAAAGAATTGAACGTGTAGTAGACTAAAAATAAAAACACTAACATAGAAAAAAAAAACTGTGTACTTCTGAACCAAGCCAACTAGTCCCATATAAATTGTATATTCGTGTACCTTAGGACTTGCTGACAAAGAATATGGTAATAGTTACGCAAATAGTCCATTAATTAACTAATTATAGCCATAATACTATAGTGGACCCGACCAGACTGTCAAGTAAAGATCATGCCTGCTTATAATTTTTTATGGCATGTTTTGAAAAAACGACTTTGGGTAAATGAGGTTAAAAGGTACGGGATATTTGATTGGTTGGATTTTAAAGGAAGGCGAAGTATGATTGGTTGACCTAAAACTAAAAATATATTTGCCTTGGAAACATATTGGGAGTTGTTATTTGAAACGATAGATTCAAAAATAAATGTAAACATGGTCCCATTGGACAAAGCAGTACATACTGGTACGAAACGGGGACTGTTCACTGCCATTTCAAATAAATTTTGTGTAAAGCAAGATCGATGAGAGCAGGCGGAGAAATTTTCTAACATAGGAAAAGCCTGGACATAGGGCAGATCGAAAATGTGCCATATTGCCTAGTCATCGTTTAATTGTGTTATTTCCTTGCATCTGTGGTAAGATTGATTTTCTTAACATTTTATTTAAAATAAAATTTGAATGTGAGATACTAACATACGACTGTAAGTAAGTGAGTCTATGGCAGACTCAAAACAGAGTCTAGAGATTGATCCAGCATATGAAAGACTATCAGAGAGGTGTAGACCAACTAAATTATATAGGATTATCATCAGGAGCATAATACCTATCCTATTGTATGGACAACAGATTATTGCTGGAATTGCAGAGGCGTTGTAACTATTAGGGGAGAGGAATACTGGTATACATGGTCACATCAAAAGAAACTGGTGAAAGGGATTGTCGTAAAGAGCTGATCTTGCATGTTTGTTTGTAATGTGCCTGTACTGGTTGTTGAGTATTATTGTAGGCTGTTGATTACGAAGGAGGCATATCCTTCTGATTTCAGAGGGTTTTGGTTGCTGTCAATAACTGGTGCCAGACTACAGTGGGCCGATATATTCATGCCACAGTCTTGCCTTTTTCGGAGACAACTGTAAACCACCATCATTCTTGAAGAAGTGGGAGCTGAAGGTTGTCGTTCAGCGAAGTGCAGGAAGAGTCCTACATCATATTATAAAGATAGGTGCATGTTTCGGCACCTGATCGCTCAACTAACATTATATTAGAAAAGAGACTGGGAATAGTGATATAAACATTCCATCAGTGTCCATAAAAACGTACAAACAACATGCAGAGATGATGATAGTAAACAATCAACCAGTGTATACTAGAAGTCACCTCAGTTAGACAATACAACTACACTCTTATATAATAATATGTGTATTATGGTCAGAAGACCCATTGTGTAAATTGATTGATGTAATTAATTTCTATGATTTCACTATTGATTGTCAGTCCTGATTCCAAATAAATCAGATTCAGGACAATAAACTGAAAAATATTAACTTTACCAAACTTTCAATCACTGACTTACTAAAGATAGTCTTTTAAAGTGTAGTTTGTATGTGATTGTCGTGGTACTGTTTTGTTGTATTAGATAATGAAATAATTTGTGTAATTGTTTATATGTTGAGTTGGTTAATGCAACCTTACACTAACATTTCATAACCCTAGACACCAAACGTAGTCATCTTTCAGTCTATCTAGAATAAGTCTGAATGAGATCATAGTGGTGGTAGTAGAAAGGTGCCCTGGAAATTTACTCTAATATTTATTATATTCAGGGACCTTCACAGCTGACCTCATTCAGTACACTAAGATTTCTTTACAACAAACTGTATTAACATCAAACCCACCACAATCATGGACCTACAGGCTTTCATTCAGATAGGCAAAGAATGTGGGTACACCCAGAAAGAACTCATGGATTTTGCTGAAGCTAAATTTTATTCTGTAGAGAATTAGAATGCCTTAAGAGATGCTCGAGCTGAACAGTTAGAGCTAAAAAGGAAAGAATTCGAGTTACAAGAAAGGAAGATGAAAGAAGAAAACGAGTGGAAACAGAGGGAGTTCGAATTGCAAGAAAAGAAGTTAGAACGATAATTACAAGAAAAGAGAGAATTGGAGGAAAGGAAAGATGGAGGAAAGGAAGAGGATGGATAAAGTGCTGAAGCAAATGGAAGCTGAACATTTTAGAGCTAAAAAGAAGAATTCGAGTTTACAAGAAAGGATGAAAGAAGAAAACGATGGAAACAGAGGGAGTAGCAAAGAACGATTTACAAGAAAGAGAGAATTGAGGATGGATAAAGAAATACAATTGATAAAGAAATACAATTGAAGAAATTGGAAGTGGGTGCGAGTGGTCAGAACTCGACTTCTGGACGGGCTCATCGTCCCTTTAGGCTGCGTCTGCCGAATTTTAATGATAAAATTGACAGTTCAGATTTTTTCCTCGAGAGGTTCGAAGCCGAATGTGTGGCCTATAAGGCTGACAGAGATCAGTGGCCATCTCTGTTATCGACGTTGCTAGTGGGGCCTGCGATAGAGACTTTCTATAGCCTCCCGTTAGAGGAAAGAGCTGATTACGACAAAATAAAGGAAACGTTGCTCCGGAAGTTCCGTCTGACTGCTGACGGTTACCGGACGCGTTTTAAAAACGCGATGCCAGGACTTCGAGGACTTTATCTCGAAGATCAAACTTCTGCTGAATAGATGGATCGAAATGGAGGGGATAACGAAGGACTGTGATGGCTTGATAGTCTTAGTGATACGAGACAAAGTGTTGTCCTCGTGTTCCAGTGAGTTGGTTGCGTTTTTTCAGGAACGTCAACCAAAGGACATTGAGTCCATGGCCCAATTGGGGCCCCATTATGTCCTTGCCCATCCAGGCAAACCCATTCAGAAGTCAGGTCTGTCAGATGACATAGTTGCCAGTGTCGGAAAAGTTCAGCTCCATCCTTGGCAAAATCAGTCAGGCAATTTAGACAGGGGGCCAACAGCAGAAGTATGAGAGGCCCTCCAGTCCCTATCAGCCGCGTAGAGGAAATTATGGGAATTTCCGTTCCCATCGGAATAGTTGGCCGAGTTGGCAGAACCGACAATTTAAAAGTAATAGCAACAAAGAGGAGCGCCAAGCGCGTAAACAGGTACGCTTTGAGGATTCTCGGGACGAGGACCGGTTTTGGTATAAAACCAAACATCACAAGCAGAGGAGTGGTTCCGCAGAGAGTCGATCTTCAGACTCTGACGCGCGGTCGTCGTCGTCTAAATGTTCTACTAAGAGTACACGCGAAGAGTCGAAGAGGGAGGGCTTGTGAACCAATTGTGGTGGAAATAGTCATTGTGCTGACAGGTGTCCCTCCCGAATAGAACACGCGAATTCCGCGTTTGTGTTGGACACAATCAATAGTGAAGACTTTGCGGGGTGTCGCCCTCTGTTCCACGCAAACGAGAGGGTAGTGCTTCAATGCGGGCATGCGGCACCATGTCTGTCAGCAGTCTATGAGACTGGCAAGGGGATTCTACACGAAGGCAAGGTGGAGAATAGACCAGTCCGGGTGTTGAGGGATACTGGGTGTACCACAATTGGGGTGCGTCGGTCGTGTATCGACTACTCCTGCCTTACAGACAAAACGGTAAAGTGTACTACATTTGGGGACAAAGTCGAGTCTTACCCCCAGGCGAGTATTATTGTGGACACTCCGTTCCTATCAGGGAGAGTGAACGCGTTCGTTCTCGAGGATCCAATTGCCGATTTAATCGTCGGCAATGTACGGGGAGTGCACAAGACCATGGGTGCGGCTGGAGCAGAGGCTCAGCATTACCAAACTCCCAAAGCGAATGACCAGAAGGTACATCGTAGACGTGGTTCGCGACAAGTACCAAATGACATGATTAGGAGCAGTAGAAACTTATACGAGGGTCCGAAAGCTAGTGATCGCACAGTTTGGGTGCGTAACGTTCCCCTGAGTGCTAGTTGGCGCACACTCAGATGAGTGTTTGATGAGGTAGCGCCGGTTAGATTTGTGGAGGTAATCTCATTGCGCGACAATACCAAAATGGCACGGGTGACTTTTGCGAATAGATGGGGTGCGCGTAATGCAATTAGGCAGAAGCATATGTCGTTGCTTCAGAACCACCTGCTGATAGTCCAGCAATAGTAGGATTGGGTTTCGGGTTCGTGTTCAGTAAGATGTTTCGGTTGACGCAACCCGAACCTTAGTAGTCTGACTCACGCCCCCAGTACCATTTGATATGAATATGAGTGTTTTGTAAACTTGTAATGATCATGTGATGCTTTGCAATGCATGTTTATGCTGTATTATGGTATGCTTTGTAGTGTACGCAATTAGGTGCCACGGTGTCTAAGCTAGCACGATACCTGTTGGGGGCGCATTTTTTTCCTTCAAACAGATCACAAACCACTGCTATTTTTGCAGTCGGTTAAATCCACCAGTGCCAAGTTGACATGCTGTGCATTATTGCTGCAGCAATTCAACTTTACTATTTTACCAATTCAGGGGGTACATAACATTTTAGCGGATGTCCTGTCCAGGTTATGAGTTTTGGGTTGGACAGGCGCATCCGTAGAGAGTATTTACATTGGTTTTTGGAAGAAATGTATTATATTTGTTAGAGTTGATGTTTATGAAAATGTATTATGGTATATGATTTATGTGTCATGATGCCATAAAGGCAATATGGATAAAGTTATACTCAACGAAGGTACAAATCATGTTATAATGTATGTATATTTACAGTATGTAGAAAGGATTGTTTATACTATGAGATTATGTCTTATTATTGATACTAAGATATGTATAACTAATATGTAACATATGTTGTGTTTTTATAGACCAGGTCTGGACAGTCGTTGTTATTTTTCACGACTACCAGTACCTGGGGTGATTAGTTCATGCTCATATTGTGCTTAGTACATAGGGTGGGAAGGCATGAACGACAATAGTGTTGGACGTCTTTGGCATTTTCTAGGAGGTGCCGTCTCGGCATTTTGTTCGTCCATACTCCGAAGGGGGTTGGGCGTGACTCCTCCGGTGGAAGAAAACTTCGTTTTCTTTCTTAAGGGGGAGGGGGGCGGGGTGTGGACGTCAGAGTATATATATGTTTGACAAAATATTAAGTTGGTCACGCTGTGAGTGGCGACATTGAGATAATAAAAAACCCGTTTTGATCAGGTGACCTGGAAAGGAAGTGGGCACAAATTCTGGCGCAAAAAGTTAGTGGGGTTCTGGCTAGCGTCCGGGTAGGACGTCTTTATGTTCCCTGTCAGCATTTTGCTGGGATTTTGGATGCCATGGTTGTTCATTGATAGTGCTTGTCATTTATTCATGTGGTCAGGATTAGTTTGCATAATTCTAGAGTGGTGGTGTAGTTTTTCTAGTGGCATTTCCTTAGACCATCGTTGATAAGTCATTTGTATTTAAGTATTGCTTTATCATAGTACAGGACTTAGCCGGCGAGCGAAAGTCATTGTGATGTTTACTCGGTATGACATACCAGCGACTTTGATACTGATAGATTGAGTTGTTGGTTATTGCAAGTTATATTGGCATTTCTGTTGCATTGTATTTCATATGTATTGTTAGCCGCGTGTGGCTTCCGTGTGTGCAGTACTTATTAAAAAGGGAACTTACCTGTTGAAGGTGTTATGTTACTTATTGTCAGCTATTTGTATGCTGCGGTCGTATCTTTAGATGATGAGCCAAAGAGTATAGATTTATCATGTGTTAAATCCACAGTATAAATAGTTTGTCTGACTATATATATATATATATATATATATATATATATATATATATATATATATATATATATATATATATATATATATATATATACTTAATCGGCGAAGAACCCCATAGTCTTGTTCAGTGCTAACAATGAATTAATTGGTAAGCTTAAGCCGACCTTACTTTTGAGGAATTTCAGTGGTGTAACTTATTCACATAAACCTGATTAGTGACGTATATTCGCAATTACGACTGAATTGTAGGAGGTAGTCATTCTTTAATTTGTGAGAGAAATGTCTCGTGGGTGGATGTGGAATTAGTGTGACGGGTTTGATAGAAATGTCTGCCCGTCTGTCTGGCTTTTCGTCAGGCTGACCTGTCTTTTTTCTGTCCATCTAAATTCTCCGCCCACATTTCTGTAATTTTGTCTCTTTCTGCTCGTATTTCTGTCAGCATACATGTCAATCACTATAAACACTATCTACGCCTGTCTCCAGCACGCGCAAGGTGGTGGGTGATCAAACAAATCTTTTTTGTTGGTGTCCAAGAAAACTTAGTACTTCCCTGGTCCTCTTTGATTTGGGAAACCCAGGGGAAGTCCTCCGTTCTTTCATCAGGTGACAGCGCTGAACGCGGACAGAGCGCGACGAGCGCTTGCGTACTAGTTGCATATTCTTGCGTCATCTCTTTCCTTGTCTTAGTGAAACAGGAGAAAGCTCTTCGTTTTGCTTACGTAGATTTCTGTTTAATCTGGAGACGATCTGACGCTCTTGCGTAGGATTACGTATTTTGTTCTCTTCTTCATCTGGAAGGTCCGCGAAGGCGAACCGAACACCTGCCATCTGTCTATTACTATTTACAGCACGTGAGTCTCTCCCTCTTGATCAGTACACTTTAAGAATTCTAGCTACGGATACTGAATACCTCCTGTTGATAGCAATTGGTCATTTCTTCCGTACGGTGATAATTCATTGAAGCTGGTAAGACGGATATAATTTTCTTAGAGTAATTTGGGATGATAGCTTATTATTAATATATATATGAACATAGTCTAATCGCGGGCTACTAATATTTCTATTTTCAATAATTAATTGTAACTTTTGTGGGGCCGGAATGGACGCATAACGAGAAAATATTACGGAGGTGTTTTCCAGACAGTGAGGGAAAGATAGACTGTAGATGACAGAATGGATATATATATATATATCAGACTGTAATAACTGGCGTGGTATATCTCTATTATCAGTACCTGGAAAATTATTATGTTGCATGATGTTAGAAAGACTTAAATTGCATGCTGACGAAAAGATCAGAGAAGAACAAGCGGGTTTCAGGCCGAAACGATCATGTATTGATCAAATATTCACACTAAGAACAATTATAGAAGAATCAGTGGAAAGGCAATCGCCACTTATTATCACCTTCGTCGATTTTCAAAAAGCCTTTGATAGTCTACACCGCCCATCATTGTGGAAGATACTTACAATCTATGGTTTTCCAACAAAATATGTGAATATAATCAAAGCGCTATATGACAATGCAAGATGTTGTGTTAGAACAAATAAAGGGAATACAGAATGGTTTACAGTAGAAACAGGGGTGAAACAAGGCTGTATTATGTCACCACTACTTTTTGGAATAGCTATTGATTGGGTTATGAGAAACTATACCCACAATGAACAATTGGGTATAAAATGGACAATGGAAAATTCCTGGGGGACCTGGATTTCGCAGATGATGTAGCATTCTTAAGTTCAACACCAAGACAATCCCAAGAAGCAATAAATAATTTGTGTCATCTCTCGGTTAAAATTGGTCTCCAAATAAACGCCTCTAAAACTAAAGCTATGAACTTTTCTAACGAGACCTTTGATATCATCTTGAACGGGGAAAAACTACAGAAAGTTGAAAGTTTCAATTATTTAGGCAGTAAAATGACTCAGGATGGTGACACAACAAGAGAAATCCATACTAGAATTGCTTTGGCAGCTAGCGCCTTCAATAGATTATCTAACATTTGGAAATTACGATCATTGAATATACATACCAAGCTTCGTCTGTTTAATTCAAATGTTATCTCAGTGTTAACATACGGCTGTGAGAGTTGGAAAATAACAAAATCATTGGAGAACAAGCTGAATACATTCGAGAACAAATGTCTTAGAAAACTCATGAACATCAGTTGGAAAGAATTCAAGACTAATCGACAAATAAGAGAAGACTCTAGGCAGAAATATGTCTCCGACTATATAAGAAAAAGACGATGGTCATATATCGGCATGTCCTACGAATGCAAAACAACAGAATACCACTACAGGCGCTCACTTGGGTTCCTGAGGGTAAGCGGAAAAAAGGAAGACCAAAAGAAACACTCAGAAGAACAATAATAAGAGAAGGAAGAACGTTGGGCCTAAATAATGTGCAAGAGCTAAGAGGAGTGGCGTCACAACGAACAACCTGGAGAGCACTGGTTTCTGCCTTATGCGCCGTGTTTGGCGCTTAAAGAATTTATTATTATTATATATATATAAATAAATATATAAATATATAAATATATAAATATATAAATATATAAATATATATATATATATATATATATATATATAATATAAATATATATATATATATATATATATATATATATATATATATATATATATATATATATATATATATATATATATATATATATATATATATATATATATATATATATATATACATATATACATATATACATATATACATATATACATATATACATATATACATATATATAGGTATATTATTTCACTTTTGACTAATTGTTCTCTTCCATGTGTACACTGTAATTCCGTATTGAGTGTTCGATATCTGTTAGCTATTAATTTTAGTCGCTGTTAATTTTGAACACGCCTGGCAATTTCATGGCATGTTTTTGTTTTGGAGTGACAGATCTGACCTAGCTTGAACAAAGTCAGATTGCGTGTGAGTCCCGCTTGACCGCCCACCTGCGCGATCAATAAACGCAAGGCATGGTTTCTCGGGGTCTTGCCCAAGAGAGAGTAAGAGAGAGAGTTGGGTGGGCAAGGTGTATATATATCGACGTGAAGTGTATTCGTTCATCAAGAGGGAAGGAAGAGAGTGTGCATGTATGTGAAGTCGTGTTTGTAATGTTGAGCGTTCTCGGTGAGAAGATATGTAAATATTTTTGACTGTCCTTATTTTTCCAGACGCTGGTCCAAAGAAAACCGGACTGTGTTCTCTTTTCGACGGCCTCAACTAGAGTCTTCAAAGTCGATTTGAGCCGCTGTTATTTCTTTAAGAAGCTGCCATCGATTTTATCTCGTCCTTCACGTTATCAGCCATCATTTTCCAGGCTGATGGCTTAAAGACAATCAACTCAGCGAGTGGGCATTCGTGGATTAGTTCTACCGCCCTTGCAAGCCGCAGTGCCTACGGGCTGTTACATGTATGCCACCCATTCATCTGGGCAATATTGGTGAAGCCTTTTACACCCCGTTGCTGTGGATATTTCTCGTAGACCCCCCTTTCCCCCCCCCCCCCGAAGAAAACTACGATTGCTAGCCTCTACCAGGTCTCACAGAACGCGTTGGTGATCCGCAAGTTTGGAGTATCATTTCTGTGCTGGATTTTCGCACTACACTTAGCCACCTTGTTCACTTGTGTTTTACGGAAGTAGGTGTGAGTTGGGAGTTCTGTGACACGGTGTTCCCTTGGAGCTTAACTCCTTATCAAACTGGATTATTAAAGCGTGGTGAATCGGTATCGGTCCCTAAGTAGGAGTCTTCGCATTTTCTGGATTTATTATTCAACAAGGCAGGATTGGCCGTCTACCTCCAGACTGGGAGCCCTCTGTCCGGATAACAGCAAATTTTGATCAGGACTCTTATCTTTCAGGAAGAGTGAGCGAGTGTCAAGGTGTGGCTGAATGACAAAAGAGTGACAAAAAGCACGGGGCGCTGATTCTACATGAAATTAACTTCTGCTTTATATTTCATTAGACATGGATAAAATATATGATAAGCGATAGGCGCCCCACGCTTTTTGTCAATTTGATGTTACATTTTTTGACTGCAAGCTATAAACTTCGTGAAAAATTATTTGTGGCTTTTTAGTGCATTAAAAGCTTGTGTTTAAAATATTATATATATATTTTTTTCTCTATAATTCTGACAGTTCACTCACATTGTCGATTTCACTCAAATTGTGGGACTCAACAGATACTTCTAAAACTTACACACTCACGACACAGATATAAATCTCGGGGTAGACAGATGTAAATCTCGATGTAGGCAGATGTAAATCTCGATGTAGACATATGTAAATCTCGAGGTAGACATATTGTTACGTGTCTTTTATATTGTGAATGTTAATATTTAGTGACAGGATGGTTCCTGTGGCCAAGAACACTTCTAGGATAGTAGACGTATCAGACACCGAAACAAGCCAACATCAATTCGATTTATTTGAGCCACAATGGACGAAGTGGACGGTATACATTTTTATTAAGACTGTGACACGGCTCCAAATACAATACAGTTCAGGCCAATATACAATGGCATATAATATGCAGTCGTCGATATAACTTTAGGCAGTCCGTTCATGTCTGGAACGTTGTCCTTTTCATTTTCCACATTTTAAATATATATTCACACTCGACATTGAGAAGCTATACTCCCTGTAAATGCAGATAACTAGATACACCTCACAGAAGATCTTGATGAATTAGTGATGGAATAACTCAGTGATAGACACTTAAATTTCAGAGCTCAAACACATGCGTCCACTCGCCATGACACACAATGGAAAAAGGCTTGCAGACAATCTCCTCACTTCTGCAGTTTTAGTTTCACGTCTGTCAAACAACCATATCAGCCTGACGTCACTTCCTGTATTAATAAATGACTCCGTATAAAATAAACAAACCAGGAGCCCTCTCGAGCTACCTAATTATACCGACACAATCGTTATGAAATTTAATCATAACACATATGTAAATCTCGATGTAGATTTATATAAATCTCGATGTAGACACATGTAAATCTGAATGTAGGCAGATGTAAATCTCGATGTAAGCAGATGTAAATCTCGATGTAGACATATGTAAATCTCGATGTAAGCAGTTGTAAATCTCGATGTAGGCAGATGTAAATTTCGATGTGGACAGATGCAAATCTCGCTATTGACAAATGTAAATCTCGATGTAGACAGATGCAAATCTCGATATAGACCTCGATGTAGACAGATGTAAATGTCGATGTAGGCAGATGTAAAACTCGATGTAGGCAGATGTAAATCTCGATGTAGAAATATGCAAATCTCAATGTAGGCATATGTAAATCCCGATGAAGACATGTAAATCTCAATGTTAAATGTAGATCTCGATGTAGACTGATGTAAATCTCTATGTAGAGAGATGTAAATCTCGATGCAGTGAGATGTAAAACTCGACATAGACAGATGTAAATCTCGTTGTAGACAGATGTAAATCTCGATGTACACAGATGTAAATCTCGATGAAGACAGATGCAAATTTCGATGTTAGATGTAGGTCTCGATGTAGACTTATGTAAATCTCGATGTAGACAGATGTAAATCTCGATGTAGGCAGATGTAAAACTCGATGTAGGCAGATTTAAATCTCGATATAAAAATATGTAAATCTCAATGTAGGCATATGTAAATCTCGATGAAGACAGATGTAAATCTCGATGTTAGATGTAGATCTCGATGTAGACAAATGAAAATTTCTAGGTAGACATGTAAATCTCGATGTAGACAGATGTAAATCTCTATGTAGACAGATGTAAATCTCAATGCAGACTGGTGTAAATACCTTTATACTATACTTGGTCCAGCTTCGAGAGCTGGGATATCAAATCCCTTTCCTTGCTGCCTTTTCCTTCTCTAATGCAATAGCAAGAGTCAGGTACCGGTACCTATTTACAGCTGGGTAGACTGGTGCGTGACACCATTGTGTTTCGAACCCGGAACCTTGTTCGCGAGAGGCCAGTACTCTAACCACTATGCTAATCGTACGCTCGAATAAATAGATGACTAAAATATGTAGTCACATAGCAGATACTTCCGTAGGTGAATGAAGTGTTATAGATGTCACCATACTAGGTCCAGCAATGAGATGAGGAGTGACAAGTTGCCTTCCTCGCTGTTTTTTTCCTACCCTAACTCAAACTGCAGAGTCAAGTACCCATTTACAGCTGGGTAGACTGCAGCGTGTCGGTACTGTGATTCGAACCTGACACCTTTGCCGCGACAGATCAGCGCTAAATAGATGACTAGGTGGCTTAAATGCAAGAGCGGAAGTGACCGGATAAAAAATTATTGTGACATTAAATCTCCCGAAATAGAAGAGCTCTGTAGAAGAGTTTTTGTCGCTGTGATTAAGAAACGTTGGCAGTTACTTGCGGTTTTCGTCGCTGCAGACTGCCATTTTGTTAAACCCGTTGAAGGTATTCATACACAAACAGTTTGTAAACTGTTATCCCTTATTTGTGGGCGTTCACTTGGTTTTGTCTTCGATCTGGGACTGTCTGTAACGCCGCCCATTTACAGTGTTGCTTATTTTATAGTGACATTGACATTTAACGATGAGCAAATCAAAATCAGAACTTCAAGCTTGTTGTTACTTGCATGAAACGAAATACATGTGTGTGTGTGTCTCCCCCCCCCCCCCCCTTTTTTTTTCTCCACCACTTGACCATAGATGAATGTCCCACTAAAAGCCGTTATCTCTATTCAAATTCCAAATATTACATTTATTACGCAGAAGTGTAATTTAATTATTTCCTCTTTACATAAGGGACATGTTGCAGCAGCAAAGGATATATTTATTACGTGTTTTTCTATTGATAGCGCCCGCGCGTTCACGCCATTTTTTCTGCCGGCGCCCAAAAATTGCATGCCCGGCTCTCAATCACCCGATACCTGCGTCTCTCGAGGCAGAATGCTTGTCAAAATGACACCCATACAGTTCTTGTTTCCTTGTGACCTCGATTAAAGCCATAAACGATCTCCGGGGGTGTCACGTTTTGTCTATCACAGATGAAACGCCAATGGATTTATTTCCTATTTCTTGAGCTGATTGTGTAGGGCACTCCACTATACCGTTTAGCCATAAATTTAACGGTGTGTCTATTGACAAAATTTTTGTTTTTAATCGAAATTTTAGGCTTTCTATTCAGGAGATTAGCCCGACTTGGCTGAATGATCTCCCGCAAACAATTCATTAATGACATTTTAATTGTTGGTGTGCTTTTTTTTTATTTCTTGTAAGCTTCAGAGTGCATTCATCTTGTGTGACATAGCGGCTATGACAAAACAGCTCGACGATCTAGACTGGGGTTCCAAACCTTTTTCAGTCCGCGTACCCATTTGGCTTTTGGTAAACCTTCCCCTATTGAATATACGGGGAAATATATTTGCAATTTACTATGCATATGTACATAGGAAAATAATAAATAATTTGTCATAAAGAAAATTATATTCGATACATCCCAACATTTTTAGTATCATAAAGTTGTTCAACGTTTAACAGTCTAATAAATTAGTGAGATCCTTTATTTTGTTTCTTGTCAACCAACAGTACAGTTTTTTTTTTTTTTTTACAGAGATTTTGGCATTTCATGTTCTTCCTCCATTGTTTCTTGCTGTGAATTTCTTTGAGAACATGACTCGCCACACACACACACACACACACATTCATATATACTCTCTCTCTCGCTCTCTCTTTCGCTCTCTCTTGCTCGCTCTCTCTCTTTCGCTGTCGCTCTCTCTCCCCGCTCTCTCCACTCTCTCTCTCTCCCTCCCTCTCTCTCTCTCTCTCTCTCTCTCTCTCTCTCTCTCTCTCTCTCACAACTACAAATATTTTCATTAACACAAGCACTTTTAGAATACTTCAGTAAGATAATATCAAGAACAGATATTCCCCGTACCCTCAGGTTGAGAAGGTCCCCGTACCCTCAGGTTGAGAAGGTCCCCGTACCCTCAGGTTGAGAAGGTCCCCGTACCCTCAGGTTGAGAAGGTCCCCGTACCCTCAGGTTGAGAAGGTTCTCGTACCCTCAGGTTGAGAAGGTCCCCGTACCCTCAGGTTGAGAAGGTCCCCGTACCCTCAGGTTGAGAAGGTTCTCGTACCCTCAGGTTGAGAAGGTTCTCGTACCCTCAGGTTGAGAAGGTTCTCGTACCCTCAGGTTGAGAAGGTTCTCGTACCCTCAGGTTGAGAAGGTCCCCGTACCCTCAGGTTGAGAAGGTTCTCGTACCCTCAGGTTGAGAAGGTCCCCGTACCCTCAGGTTGGGAAACCCCGATCTAGATTTTTACCGATAACATTTGCCTTTTCTATCCCATAATCCAGGTGTCCGCAACAAGTCGATCTTGATGTACCTGTAAATCCCAAGGCATCATTTGGTAGATCTTTAGGTTTCCGAGGAGAGAAAATGAGGAAGAAAGCTATCCTTCAAGTGAAATTAACTCAGTAAAATAATTAGTTTTAAATTTCCACGGCCCTGCTGATGGGATTGTAAGAAATATTTCCGGCCGCTGCTATAAGCGTAACCAGATGCAAGACAAATTGAGAATATTAGATCACAAGTCATATTAATTAGATATGAAAATCCTGTGAGAAAAGACAAAGATTATGAGAATAAGTGCGGCAAGCAATAGGCAGACTGTGCTTGCGTAGAACCAAAAGATTGACGTGGAATGACCAGATCACAAATGTGGAACCGATGACAAGAACCAGACATGTACCAATGGAATAAGAGATGAGAAGAAAACTCTGTAGACGGATATGTTATACATTGAAGAAACCTGTTGATAGTATTATCAGGCAGTACTTGTGCTGGAACCCACAGAGTATGAGACGTAGAGGACAACGGTAGAATACACAGAGAAGAGAACTGGAGGTAGACATGACAGGGATGAAGAAGACATGAGAAGACATTGAGCTGATGGCACGGGACACGAAGACTTGGCGTAAGTTTGTTGAAGGCCTATGCTCCTTGGGGAGCTGAGGTGTGATGATGATGACGATGATGGTGGTGATGATGGTGAAGATGATGATGGTGATGATAATGGTGGCGACGATGTTGAAGGTGATTATGATGAAGATGATTATGATGAAGATGATGATGACGCTGATGGTGATGATGATGTTGATGGTGATAATGATGACGACGATGGTGATGATGACGGAGATGATGATGGAGATGATGATGGTGATTACGATGTTGATGGTGATAATGATGATGTTGATGATGATAATGACGATAATGATGGTGATGATAATGATGATGGTTAAGATGACAACAATGATGGTAATGATGATGATGATGGTGTAAACAACGATGGTGATGATGATCATGATGGTGATGCTGGTGATCATAACAATAATTATGGTGATGATGATGATGATGATGGTGTGTTAAAGGCACCTCATCAATGTTAGTTAAAGGGTCATCCTATCCATCAATCTTGTTGCGGTGTATTTTATTTGGGTCAGGTCACCAAAGGTTGGGGCGCTGACAAGGTGCAATGTTGACACTAACTCAAACGCCATACAGACTGTCAAATGTGTAGTACTCGTAGATGTATGTAGCTTGATGGGATGTGTGAATGAGCAGACATCAGATTACATAGAAGACGCGAATGTGTAAAGGATCTTGACAAGTTCATAAGACACTCATTCGATCACATGTAGAAGTCAATTAAGTGTTGACTAACGACTGATGACATTTCAATCATTTATTACGAGACATACGCTGACATCACAGGTACAGTCAATTGACAAGGTTGCGAAACATCACATACATGGTAATGGTTGACGACATCTGATATCCATACATCTTGAACATCTTATACAACAGAACGTTAATGCCTGTCAATCTATGTTCTGATTGTATTGTAGCCCAGGTATAGCTGACTAAACGCGTCAGTTACCACTAGTAGACATGCCGCACAGGAAAGGGCGGGCTCTCAATTATCTGACAATAATCTATGGTTCCTCTGACATCATCTGACAGGAACTTCTTCTGGCGAAAAATACCGGCCGCAAGTAGCGGGCTTTTATGGCGACAAAATCAGGCCGCAAAATAGCGGGCCTTTATGATAAGATAACTTCTGTGTTATCACTTGATAATAAGGCATATCAGTCCATGCCAATCATACCGCCTGAGTAGCGGGTTCCAAAATAGTACTATCTTCTCTGAGTTTCTTTCCTCAAATAAGACGTATTAGTCTTGGTTTCTATATGGATCACAAATAGTGGGCTCTGCATATCTTATCATCTATAACTCTGCTAGCACAAAATGTCGCCTCAAAATTGTCAATCTCTCTTATATGCAAACAACACCTAATCTGCATATCAAGGCATAACGAGAAGATTTAAAATGTGTATTTTACCTTGACATCCTAGAAAAAGTCACCAGAAAACAACACTCGCCATCCTTGGCGTATCGAATAAACTTCGGGAAAGATCACTGACGTCTTAGTCACACAGAGGACATCTCTTCCCCAAAATTACAGCAGAGAAAAATCTCCGGACCTCCCGTCCGCACAAAAAAACTCAGGTCGACTCCCAGATCGGAAGTCTCTCGATCCGCGCCCAAAAACTTTGCGCATGTGCAATCAGCACAGTCCTGAGTAAAGCTAATACCGTCCAGAGCGTCCCCCGAAAAGCGAGGTAAACCGCTCCTTATATGGACATGTGAATAGCGTCTTAAGGAATGCCACCTATTTAAGACATTTCCTCGAAACAGATCAACATCGATCCTTATAAGGATAGGTGAATATGACAAGAGAAGATAATCACCAATCTAACCTGTCACTGAAAAGTTAATAGACAGTTCTCTCTCTTAGATCATCAAACAATATCAAACAGGTTGACGTCTATAAAATATAGGCAAAAACCACAGTAACATGGTGATGATAACAATAATGAAGGTGATGATGATGATGATGGTAATGATAACAAAAATGATGGTATGATGATGATGATGATGGTGATGATAGTGATGATAAAAATAGTGATGGTGATGATGATGCATGTGATGTAGTGATGATAACAATACTAATGATAAAGATGATGATGGTGATGATAACAATAAGATAGTAATGATGATGATGATGATGATAACACTAATTATGGTGATGCTGGTTATGATAAGAACAATGATGGTGATGCTGAGGATAATAACACTAATGATGGTGATGATGGGGATGATAACAATAATAATGGTAATGATGATGATGGTGATGATGTTGATGGTGATAGTGAAAATAATGATTGTGATGATACTGATGATGGTGATGATCGTGATGATGACAACAATGATGGTAATGCTGATGGTGATGGTGTCAACAATGATGGTAATGATGATGATGATGGTGATGATGGGGATGATAACAATAACTATGGTGATGATGATGATGGTGATGGTGATGATAACAATAATGAAGGTGATGATGATGGTAATGATAACAAAAATGATGGTAATGGTGATGGTGATGATACTGATGATAAAAATAATGATGGTGATGATGAGGATGGCGATGATGGTGATGTGGTGATGATAACAATTATAACGGTAATGATGATGATCATGGTGATGATAACAATAATGATGGTAATGATGATGATAATGGTGATGTGGTGATGATGACACTAATGATGGTGATGCTGGTGATGATAACGCTAATGATGGTGATGCTAGTGATGATAACAATAATAATGGTAATGATGATGATGGTGATGATAACAATAATAACGGTAATGATGATGATGGTGATGACGGTGATGATAACACTAATGATGGTGATTATGGAAATGATGGTGATGACAACAATGATGATGGTGATGATAACAATAATGATAGTGATGATTGTGATGATAACAATAATGATAGTGATGATGGTGATGATAAAAATAATGATTCATCATCCGGGTACTTCCCGAGGATTTCTTATGAGACAAAAAAAAAGAATAGGACGACTGATCACTTATGCATGTCCTACAAGGCGACTAATATGAGACTATACATGAGGCAGGCAGCCTGATCATGTAAAACATATTGTTACAGGGATTACCACTGCAGGAGCATGAGCATGTTTAATGCAGGCTTTCTACAAGGGGACCTGGCATTACGTTGTTGGAACTGTAAACGGCTTATATGTATGCCTTCTTTGCAAGCTTTGACCTCAAGCTACTGTCCATTCTTTTACCAACGGCGACATCGCTTTGGTGATGATGATGATGATGATGATGATGATGATGCTGATGATGATGATGATGATGATGATGATGATGATGATAGTGATGGTTATGGTGAAGATGATGAAGATGATGAAGATGATGAAGATGATGAAGATGATGAAGATGATGATGATGATGATGATGATTGATGATGATTGATGATGATTGATGATGATGATTGATGTTGATGATTGATGATGGTGATGGTGATGAAGATGGTGATGGTAATGAAGATGATGATGATGATGATGATGATGATGATGATGATGATGATGATGATGATGATGATGATGATGATGATGGTGGTGGTGGTGGTGGTGGTGGTGGTGGTGGTGATGGTGATGATGATGATGATGATGATGATGATGATGATGATGATGATGATGATGATGATGATGATGTTGTTGTTGTTGTTGTTGTTGTTGTTGTTGTTGTTGTTGTTGTTGTTGTTGTTGTTGTTGTTGTTGTTGTTGTTGTTGTTGTTGTTGTTGTTGTTGGAATCCTTAGGGTAATTGAAAGACAGGGCAGCTAAAATAAAATTCACGGAGAAGAGAATTAAAGATATGGAGAAAACTTGAATGGGTGGCCCGGCAGAACTTGATGTGGACTGATCTGATTGAACGTTTATGCGTCACATAGGACTTATGATTTTTAAAAACTCTTTCAGTCCCAAGCAAAAAATTGGATTTGGCCCAAACAAAAATGGCGACCCCAGTGCTTTTTTATTGTTGTTGTGTGGAGAAAACAAATTTTAAATGTTCATATGCATAAATACACGAGGTATTTAAAAGAAAGTACTTCCAGTCAGAAATGACGTTTTGGGTTGTTAAAATTAGAAAACAGCTCTAGAAAGGAGCAAAAGATACGAAAGCCGATTTAACGTTGATCGGGCCAAATGGGTCTAGAAGGAAGTACAATATCGGTGTTTGGGACTTAAAAAGTTTAATTTAATACCACCATGTTTCATTGTGGAGATGGCACTTGATACTGATTTTGAACTGCGAAAGAGATTGATCATTTCACTTACGTGCTGTGACGTATAATGGAAAAAGAGCCTACAGTAATCTGACCGTCTTTGCAACCTCGCAGCACTCTTTGATTTGCTAGCAAAACCACCCACTTTTCTGCCTTTGTTTGATTACATCAGTTTACTCTTCCGTTCCCTCCTCTTTTCTTAAACACATGCAAACGCAGTGTTTACAAATTTTCGAAACCTGAGCGTCAAAACAGGTAGAGGATCAGCTTTTGCTTACCTCGTTTTCCCATGCCAGTATCTCTCAGGCATACGATCTCAGACAGAAAACACGTGAAACAAACGTAACGGCCTTTTCAAGTCTCCGGAAAGGGGAGTTAACGCTTTGATGTCGTATACGCAGAAAATTCTTCGAGAACCCGTTAGACGTAAGAATTTTTCTGATGTCGGTTAGCAACGCCCGACAGAGCCGACCTGTAAGCCTTTCATTTGGGAAACGCAGTCGCTGTTCCCCGTTACACATATTAACGCGAAAAGTAACATCATCGATAGATTAGAGAAATTTAAGCATATATAAGCTGTGTTTTCTTAAAACTCGCTATCACCGTCACTCAGATTTTGGAATAGTCTAAGCACGCAGTTCTAAAACCATTTTGTTAAATGTGATATTAGCAATGCGTGGGACTTTTTCATTCTGTTTTCTGGTAATATTAATTAGTGCTTACGTGTTTGAAAGTATTAGCTATTACCAATTAAAAGTGTTAGCTTTTACCTTTATAATTCACTTACATTTTCTAGCTGTTAAAACTAGTGAAATAAAATAACGCTTAGCTTTTTCATACCAGATGTTCAGTTATAATGTTAATTTTCGCCACACGCTTTCTCACACAATAAGAGACGGTTTTAGCTTCCTGGTTTTATGCTAGGCGCGACTGATAGTGACAGAAAAGAATTCACGCTTTATTTCATTGTCAGTATTTATTATAAGTGCCTATTATTTAATGTCATACGACTAAACTATCAGACGCTGACCAAATTAATAGCTACTTAACGACCGGCGATAGTTTGTGATAATTGACATTGTACGCTGATCGTTAACCGCGAGCGGGGAGGAGAATAGCATAACTCAATCCAAGCTACACTTGCTAAGCGACGCGCGATAAGGTAGGCTAAAGAAAACACCTGTGCCGTTTAACTTTAATCAGGACTGACGGAGTGGATAAGAGATCGTCTTGTCCTCGTCTGTGTACATATATATATAGCTATATAGAACAGTAGCATTTTTCCATAAATGTTTTTCTTACATTCCTAGCATACCTGATCAAGAGCGTCCAGCGGTCTTTTTCTTTGCATGTTTTTTGGTCTGTGAAATTTTACTTTGTTAGTTATCTGTGTCTCAAATTGGTTTGAGCAGTACCGATCTTCATTATAAGCGTGTACTCACCAAAGATACATGAGAACAGTTCTGACACTGAAAGTAATTTAACTGGACTTACCAAACCCAGCAATATTTTTTTTAATTTTATCAGCCCACTTGGGTGTACAAAAATAACATTTATTCCCGACTTCTGACAGTCGTATTCAAGCGAAGCATCCAGAAATTTACGCTGTTCAGAATCGGCGACTCTAACATAGAGTCAGCGATAGGATTATCCTTATTTATCATTGTAACATTTTGGCAACCAGACGTATTCCAATACTGCAATTATTTTCCTCTTTAAATTGGGAATCACATGAGCACGTTCCTACATCGACTATTCACAGTAACATTTGTTAGCTAGAAAAAAACTACCAGATCTGTCGTTCCCCTCAAAAGTGGTTGTTAGAAGATGAACTAGGGCCAATGTGGGAAGTGAACTGGATAGTTGTACGCCGAGGAATATCTCCTAGGAGGTAAGAGTGAGAGAGTGGCCACTGTTTGCAAGAAAGAGTGAATATTTTTTCTTTGTTACAGAGATTTTACCAACTCTGGATTTGCCTAATATGTTTACTTTACTCTACTTATAGAGTCAGACTTTGTTTACTTTACTGTCTACTCTGTATCGTAGGGCTAACCTTCGACCTTTGGGTTATTAACTTTGGGTTCTTTTCTCCATAGGGGGAGGGCGCATCTATTTTTGTTATTTCATATGTATGTAAAATCTGATTTGTTTGACCTTTCTTTAGATAATTGGTGTTGTCAAGTTTAAATGATAATAAACAACAAAGAAACTTAACTTTGTGTGTTGGTTAGACCCATACCCAATTAACCGTAGTTTTTTCACTTTTGTGTGTCTTGTTGTCACATAGCTATGTGTGTGTGTATAGTTAAACTTATATTTATATGTATGAGGAGGGCAAGGTTGTCCTGTACTAAATTACAGTACAGTCGTATAGATAGGCTGGAATAGAGAAACTTACTCATTCCAGAGACATATCTTTTTCCTTAAGCTACCACCCGTGAAATCTATTTCTCAAACCTTTCTCACGTATCTATCATCATCCACTCTACTCAGACGGGCCAAAAATAACTCACAACCTTTCTGTACAACACGTGCTTAATTTTGGGAAATTAAAATTCACAGGACACACGACCAGCACGGTACCCAATTAGTTGGCCGTGTTTCCATCTCAGGATTCACTCTCACAGCAAGGCGATGTCGCCGTTGGTAAAAGAATGGACAGTAGCTTGAGGTCAAAGCTTGCAAAGAAGGCATACATATAAGCCGTTTACAGTTCCAACAATGTAATGCCAGGTCCCCTTGTAGAAAGCATGCATTAAACATTCTCATGCTCCTGCAGTGGTAGTCCCTGTAACAATATGTTTTACATGATCAGGCTGCCAGCCTCATGTATAGCCTCATATTAATCGCCTTGTAGGACATGCATGAGTGATCAGTCGTCCTATTCTTTTTTTTTTGTCTCATAAGAAATCCTCGGGAAGTAGCCGGATGATGAATTAGACAACTAAGATTACTAATATCCCAGACCGTCAAACTTACATGGCACCGTACTGATGCAGTGACAGGTGTGGGGGTAGGAGTCCGTTCGCTGGCTCAGCCAAAGAAGTCATTGTTGACAGCTGAAAAAAAAACAGCATTCAATTTAAACAGTTTACAATTTTTTTCTAACATTATAAAAGTACAACCTTGACTTACTAACATCTTCAACATAATAACTCCAATCCTGAATTTCTATGGCCGTCACAACTTCAAACGAAGGAATATACTCATGACTTGTTAAGGCCGTCACAGCTTTACAAGAACGAATCCACTCCTGACTTGTTAAATACGTCACAGCTTCCACAGAACGAATCTACTCATGACTTGCTGAGACCGTCACAGCTTCACTAGAACAAATCCACTCCTGACTTTCTGAGGCCATCACAGCTTCAATAGAACATATCTACTCCTGGCTTGCTGAGGCCATCACAGCTTCAATAGAACAAATCTACTCCTGGCTTGCTGAGGCCATCACAGCTTCAATAGAATAAATCTACTCCTGGCTTGCTGAGGCCATCACAGCATCAATAGAACAAATCCACTCCTGACTTGCTGAGGTCGTCACAGCTTCAATAGAACAAATCCACTCCTGGCTTGCTGAGGTCGCCACAGCTTCAATAGAACAAATCCACTCCTGACTTGCTGAGGTCGTCACAGCTTCAATAGAACAAATCCAATCCTGACTTGCTGAGGTCGTCACAGCTTCAATAGAACACATCCTCTCCTGACTTGCTGAGGTCGTCACAGCTTCAATAGAACACATCCTCTCCTGACTTGCTGAGGTCGTAACAGCTTCAACAGAACACATCCTCTCCTGACTTGCTGAAGCCGTCATAGCTTCAATAGAACAAATCCTCTCCTGACTTGCTGAGGCCGTCACAGTTGCAGCGATTCACAGTACAAGAAAAAAA
Organism: Oreohelix idahoensis; assembly: GCA_024509875.1. Lineage (NCBI taxonomy): Eukaryota > Metazoa > Mollusca > Gastropoda > Stylommatophora > Oreohelicidae > Oreohelix > Oreohelix idahoensis. The sequence goes on along the minus strand of JAMPIV010003971.1, from coordinate 85,098 downwards.
GAAGTGGAAGAAGCAGATGACGAGCAACTATAACGAGTTATTACAGACATACCTCGCTTTATTGCGCTTCGCTTTATTGCACTTCGCAGATATTGCGCCTTTTTTCAAATTATTCATGTTTATTTATTAGAACGCGCCTTCTTCTTCCGACAGATTTTGGCTCTCCACCAGCGAAAAGATGACGATTCGCTGAAGGCTCAGATGATGAAGATTAGCATTTTTGTTTTTAGCAATAAAGTATTTAATATTTCAGTACATTGTTCTGTTTAGACCTAACGCTATTGCGCACTTAACAGACGTAGTGTAAACATGATTTTAGGCTTTTATATGCACTGGGAAGCCAAAAAATTGGTGTGAACCGAGCTATTGCGGTGGTCTGGAACCGAACCCGCAATATCTCCGAGACATGCCTGTACTCTGTTCTTGACTTACAATCTTATGGAAGATAGCTCGCCTGTAGTTCTCCAAAGTTTTTATGCGCTAAAGAAACAGAAGAACCATTGCTTCCTCATGCATGTCGCAAGAGGCCACTAAGGCACGATGATGTATGGAGTTAGGAAACCTCTTCATGTAAATATATTTCAAATAGAAACCAGCGCTTAGGTGCCTTAGTTCAGCCTTCATGTATGGGGGCCAACAATAGGGCTCCATCCTCTTATATTACACACATACATACACACACACACACACACACACACACACACACATTCATAAATTCATTCATTCGCCTACAAGAAAGGTTCTTACCTGTTTGTGGTAGATATGGCTGTCATCTAGAGCGGACCGTGGTGAAGCGAGGGTTCGGATGCCCCTAAATGCTGGGTGGGCGTGGAAACTATGGGCCGGATGCGTTTCCAGATGACACAGGCATATAGGGTGACCAGTGCTGGGGTCGGAGATGTATGCCCGTCCGTTCTGGCACGGTTTATGAATCTGAACCAGAGACAGAAGGAATTGTTGTTGGTTGATATCTTTGTTGATTTAATGACGCCTTGAATGCGGTCAAGGTCACTGGCACTACTAATAAACTATGGATACCCGGTACATCTCAAATCATCTAACGGAAACACCTAGTATGACTCTCTTTTCTTTCTTTCTTTCTTTTTTTTGGGGGGGGGGGGGGGGGGGGGGTGGGAAAAGGGGGATTTGGGAGCCCGTGGAGGTGGTTCCTTATTTTATTTATAAAAAATACCATTGTAATGCTGTTCGAGTGCGCCATGTTGTCAAAGCTGTAAATAGTGATGGTTTCCTAACGCTGTCATTTTTAATACCAACCGACTCATTGGCGTATGAAGGTAAATTACACATAAATAAAAAAAGATAATCATATGCTTATTTCATTTTAAAATAATTAGTCACAAAAAGCATTAACAATATGTCATAAATTTCCACATATTCGTTGATATTTTTGTGGGGCCTGGTCGTTTTCCTTGGACAACGAGAGAAATAAAGTGGTACAAAGTGTAAGTGCGGGGGGGGGGGGGGGGGTTTAGAGAGAGTGAGAGAGCGAGAGAGAGAGAGAGAGAGAACGAACGAACGAACTTTATTTTCAAAGGGTTGAGAATTGGGCACGCAGGCCCGTCTAACATTCTGCCCTTCCTTTCGCCCACCTTTCATACTGAATCCATTTATTCTCATATGCATTTTACATATTAATTTCAAGAAATTCAACGTTGTAAAGTAAAATAATAATACAGCACACTCGTATTAACATTAATTACTTATAAGCATGACATAACATATGTTGAAAAGTACAAACATAGTCATTAGAACCTACAGTTAATGTTATAAGAAAAGATAATCCGATTGGGGGGTGGGGGGTGGGGGGGGGGGGGGGGGGGGGGGGGGGGGGGGGGCATGTAGTCAGAATTCAGAAAGTATTCAAAAAGTCTATGACTGTATGAATAGGGACTGAGGTTGTTTCTTAGGTTATATGGAAGACAATTCCAAAATGAGCATCAGAGTGCGCTAAGCTTTTCTTGAATAAGTCAAGCCTAGGCTTGGGCACTTGCAATCTGTTAAAGCGTAGACTGCGTCTTTCATTGTAATTGAACATTGGCCACAGATATGCTGGAGCATTGTGTGACAGGATTTTGTGAACAAATTTAGCTTTGTTAAACAGAAGGCGCTTTCTTAAGGGAAGTATTCGGAGGTTTTTATAGAAATCTACACACTGAGTTAGGCAGTTGTCAGAGACTAGACGCACTGCACGCTTTTGTAGTGAACGGAGTCTCTTTGTGTTGGACATTGAGCAACCATCCCAGATTGTGGAGCAATAGTCAAGGTTTGCTTGTATGTGAGATATATACTGTAGAACAATTTTCGTGCATCTTCATCTAGGAAATGTTTGATTTTAGCTAACTTGTAAACTTTCTGTGCCGTTTGCTTGGTCAGTGCGTGTATATGTGAGTTCCAGTTTAGATGCTGGTCAAAGATTATACCTAGAGTTTTATGTTCATTAACGTTTTCAATTAGTGAGGTACCAATGTAGATCTGAAGTGTTGTTTTCTCTGAATTTTGTAATTTTTGTCTAGTTGATATTACATGCATTTCGTTTTAATGATATTTATTAGCATGCGATTACCGTTGCTCCACTTAATCAGATTATCTGCATCCTTTTGTAACGATAGTTCGAGTGTTTTACAACTTTTATCACTCTTGTAAACAGTACAGTCATCCGCAAACAGATCACAGGAGGAGTGCTTGATGTGAAGAGGAAGGTCATTAATGTACCAGGACCAAGTATAGAACCCCGAGGAACGCCAGCATTTATTACTGCTGCGCTAGAATATGAGTTATTGTAAGAAACTACATGTTTTCTGTCTGACAGGAATGATGTAATCATTTTCATCAGTTGAAAGTTTATTTTTGATGTTTCTAGTTTTCTAATTAAAATAGCGTGATCTATCATATCAAATGCTTCTTTAAAGTCTACAAAGACTACCCCACACATGTTATCGTTGTTAATATTTAGGTGCCAGTTGTCTATCATCTTAGTTAGAGCAGTGTGACATGAATGTTTAGGCCTAAACCCCGATTGACTATCAATTAGCAATTCGTTGTTAACTAGATTTTGTAGTGTTATTTTGTGAATGTGTTTTTCCAGTGGTTTGGATAGCGATTATATTAGAGAGATTGGCTTATAGTTACCATGGTTACGAGTATCAGAGGTATCAGAGAGAGAGAGAGAGAGAGAGAGAGAGAGAGAGAGAGAGAGAGAGAGAGAGAGAGAGAGAGAGATAGAGAATTACATCCTTGAAAAGAAAAGGCAAACATTAAAATAATTTTTGTTGGTTTAAACTTAGTACAAAAGGTATACAGAAAAACACGTAAAGAAGAGACTACAGAAAAACACGTGAAGAAGAGACTACAGAAAAACACGTGAAGAAGAGAACTGAAGACATACAGGAAAATAATGAGGGAGACATGAATAGACCCTGAACTGATGGCACGGGACAAGAAAACTTAGAATGCAGTTGTTGAATGCCTATGCTCCTTAGGAAGCTGATGAGTATTGATGATGATGATGATACTTTATGCGTGATGCATTCATCTTCATGTCACCATTCTCATGTCATCAATATGAAGATGTTAGTGTATGTACAAAACACAACAACCAAAGAGCTACAGACTATCGTAAGTGGGTGCTTGTGTAGAATAGAAGGATTGAAATGGTATGACAAGATCACTAACGTGGAACTGGTGACAAGATCACTAATGTGGAACTGGTGACAAGATCACTAATGTGGAACTGATGACAAGATCACTAACGTGGAACTGGTGACAAGATTACTAACGTGGAACTGATGACAAGATCACTAACGTGGAACTGGTGACAAGATCACTAACGTGGAACTGGTGACAAGAACCAGACAAGTCGAAGCCTTATTAGTTCTTTATTCCCTCCACCTCAGCTTGTTTTGAGAGACGCGTTCAAAGTTTTCGGGTTACCAGTTGAAAAGAAGGATATATTACATTAAAGTGACAATTTTCATGATGATCCTAACAGTTCGTTGTAAGATATTGTGTAGGATGATAGATTAAACTATTTTACACGCTTTTATTTAACTTCACTTGTATGTCACTTTCGTGTCACTTTCATGTCACTTTCAAATCTTGCAATCGATTTTTCAATCACTTCCAGATGCGCAATAGCTCTGAAACTTGGCATAGTTGTGTATTCCCAATGACAATACAATAATCAGTCAATTATTTAATCATTTAATATTGTAATTATGACATTATGAGTAATAAAAGTTTTTCGTAAAGAAATGTAAACAAATCAGGGGCCATAATCAAGTTAATTAGAAATTCAAGAGTACGTGGTGTGCTTAATTTTTTTTCTATGCGTAAAACAGGGCAGTACTGAAATAAGTGTCTAGCTAAATCAAGTGAAACAATCCAAATTATAAAATTATGAATCAAGGGAAAGTCGAGTTCGATCTCTAGATGGCCTTCAAATTGAAGAAATTGATTGCACCAAATTAACAGGCACAAAGCCATGTAATATTGACGCTCTAAAAGAAATGGATCGCTTAAGAAATTGTAGACCAGATTTACTATAAGTAAAAATATTGTTTATGTTTTAGTATGTCATAATGTTTCTAACACTAACAAGAAGAAGAAAAAAAAATAGAAAAAAATATTTTAAACACACGCTTTTAATGCACTAAAAACCCAAACATAATTTTTCAAGGAGTTTATAGCTTGCAGTCAAAAAATGTAACATCAAATTGACAAAAAGCATGGGCGCTGATTCTGCACGAAATTAACATCTGCTTTATACTTCATTAGACACTTATGGATAAAGTATATGATAAGCGCTTAAGCGCCCTATGCTTTTTGTCAATTTGATATTCCATTTTTGGACTGCAAGCTATAAACTCTTTGAAAAATTATGTTTGGGTTCTTAATGCATTAAAAGCGTGTGTTTAAAATATTTTTGTTTTTTATTTTTTATTATATCGATGTATGACCTCAGATCAATGTTTGCGAAAAATGGAAATCGAACAAAGCAATACTAAGGGGGGACGAAGTGCCAGTGGAACAAGAGATGAGAAGAAGGCGCTGGAGATGGATAGAACACACATTGAGAAAAAGCCAGATCCAAACCACAGAAATGAGGTATCTGAGGAAGGTGGTTGAAGTAACAAGAAGAGACATGGTCCGCAACCAGGCGACACGTCTTTTGCAAGTGGATTTTATGGAAGGGGAAGTAATCTTTAGAATGTTTTGGAGGGTGTATTTGTGCTGAAGTGGTAACTTGCCACCCTTATCGACACCTGGTGTTAAAGTGTAAGATGTAGGTGTCTTCTCTGATTTAGGATGTTGCTGTGTATGTGGTAGTGGAACAGTTCACAGGGTTATCACACAGGCAACATGACGTGTAGAGTCATAGAAAGGGTAACTTCGTTGTATAAGTTTCTTTCATTTATTGCACGCCACAAAACAGTCATGATACTTATGACATCAACATGGTTAACGAGTTCAGCAAGATGATATGGCACATTGAAAACAATTTCTGTAGTCAGCAATGATAGCTGTTGTATATATGCGTCATAAGACATCACAGTTCAATAGATTCAGAAATTCATCAATCATCGAGTGCTAGTTCGTGAAGCTGTATAAATAATAATAATTTCTATAACTTCTGCAACAGTGTCAGCTACAGATCTTCAATGTTCATAAACAATAATAAATGCTCCCATTCTGATGCTAGCAGATCAGTTGTATACAATAAGTCCGTTCACTGTCTGCACGTGAATAGCATACATGGGCTACAGGTCAGCTCGACCTTTATAATGTTCCTAAGTCTAACCATCTGACTTGGACGTGATCTCTGATATAACGAATCCTGGAACACAGACAACAGTCTTGTTGGTCTAGAGCGACCCATATATATTTAACTAGTTCAGGTATACAGATACCGGTGACTTAATCCTAGTCAAAGTACCTCTCCATTTTGCATCACACAGGCGAGCAAATAGGCGACAAAATGACGAACCTCTAGACGATAGCATAAAGTTCGATACAAGAGGAATTACCTTATTTCGGAAAATCAACCATGAACATATGCCTCCAGGCAGGCTGCATAATACTGGGAAATAGTCTAGTTAGCTAACTAACTCACTAAGACACTGTATTTCCCTCAGAGAATCACAAGACGCAGTTGCGTCTGCTCGCTTCTTAAACCATTTCTAAACTGCCCCAACTGGGCGGAACACACAGAACGAACTCCCGGTTTGACATGCGCAGAACGACAATCTCTGAGTTGCCGTTCACAATAAGACGATTCGAAGAACATTCGAGATAAAAGTCTTACACAGTCGCGCCTTTTATGGTCATGAAAAGAAGCGTTAAGAAAGGTTTCAGACATCTACCATAGTTGACTGATACTACCAAATAAGGAGATGTGGTCACGCTTCGTTCAAGAAATTATAGACCGAACGTGTCTCTATACAAGAGAAGGCAACTCCTAACAAATTGTAGTCTCGATAACTCGGATTATGTCCCTTTGACCATAGAAAACATAATACACACTTCAGTCAAAAAAATGATCATACATATGAAAAAAATGTTTATACAAACGAAAAATAATAATGATCCGTGCGTAACATTACCGCACCCTCCCTGGAAAAAAAAAAAATGGGACATTTTTTTTTTTTTTTAAATCCTGGAGCCGGAAAAAATCTAGGCTCCTAACGCACGTATGATGCGTGGATATATACCTAACAAATTAGCTCAACGCATGGAGCGACACTGAGATCATATCTCAGATCCTTAGAGAAAAAATTTATCTAAGTATACGCTGATATATTCCAGGAAGGTGCCACCAACACACGCCACAATGATGGCAACAACATAATGACAATCAAATTATACTCATACCAATATATGAAATTAAATATATTATGTGTTATCATACAATGTGTTGCAAATAGCGGTGTAATTTACTAATATACCGCACTATATTATTACATTATATAAAGTAACAGTAATTAATAAGTAATACATGTGTTGCTCTTCGGTGACACAAAACATTCAATAGAAGAAGATGTGGACATCATCCGCTCCCAATGTAGGACAGGACTTGATATCCTCAAAGTTCCACAATGGACATAAACTCGCAGACTTCAATGATGTGCTGCGAAAATATCAATAACACAAATCTTAAAGACAACTGGTAAATTTCTTAATACAATCCTGAAAATAATTTATTTAAATGTGGCCGAGTGATCTTTTGGCCCGTATATCACTAACTAAGCCTTCTTAGATAATTACATGGTACAATGTTATAAATTTCCCTCAAAAAAAAAAAAAAGTGAGACAAAATCTACTAACATGTCATTATAACATTGGACTGTATATCAGGAAATATATATATATGACAGAAGAATCATGTGGAATCGTGTGGACATCTGGACAGAATGTCTGCCATTACATTATCCGAACCACGGATAGCTCGAACCGAGAAATGAAATGGTTGAAGAGCTATGGCATAACGAGTGGACCTCGAGCTCTTCAAGTTTTTGCTCTGAATAGCAGTAAGCGCTTTCTGGTCGGTTTCCACAATGAAATGTGCGCCTAGAAGAAATCTTTGTAACTTCAGAATAGACCATACCATAGCCAATAACTCACGGTCTAAAACCGAGTAATTCTTTTCTGCAGCGTTTAATTTCCTAGAGATATACATCACCGGATGCAAAGTATCAGAATACTCCTGCATTAGTGCTGCCCCAATCCCTGTTGACGAGGCGTCACTTCGAAGAACAAAAGTCTTCTCAATAGTAGGTAACTTAAGAATAGGTGGAGATGAAAATAGGGCTTTAACCTGGTCCAATGAGGATTGACATTCTTTAGACCAGCGGATCAGATTAGGCGACCCTTTCTTCAATAAAGTAGAAAGCGGTGCCATAATGGAGGACAGATTCGGAATGAATCGTCCGTAGAATTGAATCAAACCTAATAGACTCCTTACTTGTTTCTTCGTCTTAGGGACCGAAATGTTAAGTATTTTTGAAACATTGTGGTCCTCTGTCTTTAAAAGACCATGACCAACCCGATGACCTAGGAAAGAAATCTCGCTAAATCCTATAAAGGCTTTAGAGGGTTTTGCAGTCAAGTTATACTCGCGAAGAGTAGACAGTAATTCGTATAAACCCAAATAGTGATCTTCCCAAGAATCACTGAATAGACAGATATCATCTAGGTATGCTATGACATCTGTACGATATGCGAGAATTCGCCGCATCATGCGTACGAATGTAGCAGGGGCGTTCATAAGACCAAAAGGCATGAAATTCCATTGGAATAAACCCCTAGGTGTAGAAAAAGCTGTAAAAGGTTTGGCACGTTCAGTTAGCGGGACTTGCCAATAACCTTTAGACAAATCTAGTTTGGTAAAGAATCTAGAATTAGAAAGTTTATTGAGTAGCTCTTCTAATGAAGGCATAGGTTCAGCATCGAACTTCGTAACTTGGTTCAATTTGCGATAATCTACGCAAATGCGAATGTTATTATCCTTCTTTCGAACAATAACCATAGACGAAGAGTATGCTGAAGTGGATGGTTCAATGATTTCCAAACGTATCATTTCATCCAACTCTTTTTCGACTTGAGACTGGAAATGAATAGGTATTGGATATGGTCTGACTCTGATAGGATTGTGATCAGTTAGCACAATGTCATGTTCTATGACATGTGTGTGTCCCGGGATGTCTGTAAGAACATCCTGAAATGTTTGCAACATCGAAGAAACTTGTCGATGTTCCTCAGCGGAAAGATTTGGAGAAACGGTCACGTTTTTCCAAGATTCCGTAGAATAAAGTGGGACCATAGAAAGAGGAAGATTGACATCAGAAAAAGTAGTTTCCTCATCCTGTATAACTGACAGAGATGAGTACTGACCACGAGTTGCTTGTGAATTGTCCGTAGCCTGGAAAATAGGCTGCAAATAGTCAGGTCTTTCATAAAATTCTGTGAGCATATTTATGTGGAAAGTTTTATGCTTTCCATCAATATCGACAACATAGTCGACATCAGAAATTTTGGAGACTATTGCATATGGACCTTTCCATGCAATTAGAAGTCTGTTCTCCCTTGAAGGAAGTAGAACGAGAGCTTTGTCACCTGGACAAAGTTGTCGTAGACATCTATTCTTATTTGCAAACTGCCTTGCCTTTTCTTTAGCAAATTCTGAAGACGAAGTTGCTAGTTTGCATGCCTCGATGATCTTTTGCCTAAGAGCAATGACGTACTCATAAGAAGATTGAGTCTCATCGCTAATATTATCGGCAGTGATTAGATCGTGAAGTAAAGACATAGGGCCGCGCGGTTGCGCGCCAAAGACAAGTTCAAAAGGGGAAAACCCCGTATGTTCATTGGGGACCTCTCTATACGCAAAGAGAGCCGCGGGTAAGACCCTGTCCCAATCCTGAGGATGATCCTCAGTTATTTTACCAAGTAAAGTTTTCAGAGTCCTATTTAAACGTTCGACCAACCCATTAGACATTGGGTGATAGATACTGCTGAGAGACCTTTTAATGTGTAGCATAGACATTACCTGTGACATAGTGTCTGATATAAGTTGAGTGCCATGGTCTGACAATATTTCTCCGGGAAAACCCAAGCGAGAAAATATCAGCCAAAGAGCGTCTGCGATATCAGCAGTTGAGATGCTCTTGAGAGGTATTGCCTCTGGCCAACGTGTGCACATATCGACACATGTAAGGATAAATTGATGTCCTCTAGCCGACTTAATTCTAAAAGGACCGATAATATCTATTGCCATTTTTTGAAAAGGGCGAATAGGAATGTCAGCAGCCTGGATAGGCGCAGCATGTCGTGGTCCTTTAGATTTGACCTCCTGACATACTTTGCAAGAGCGACAGTACATTCGTATGTCCTTGCTCACAAATGGCCAAAAGAAAGCCGCAAGAACCCTCGACTTTGTACGGGAAAAACCCATATGTCCAGCACATTGCGAGTCATGAGCATGTTGCAATATTTGCAATCTCATGCTCTTAGGCACAAGAATTTGTGAATGAGTGGACGTAGTCGAGTCTTGTACCATACGTACAAGTACGCCGTTCTTCATAGAAATCCAAGATTTCCTATTAGTGTTCTGATTAGGATCACCTTTTTTTGCTAGAATGAAGAATTTTTGTAAAGAAGGATCTTCTTCTTGCAATTTGATAAATGAGTCACGTGTAATAGTCAAGTGACTATCTTGGTCATTTACTTCATCATTATTAGTTAATGAAGTTTGAGGTGGATCCAGAGCATGTGCTCTTGTGACCACCGCATTGGTAGCTTCAATGTTTTGCTCTTCCCAAACAGCAATCTGCTGTGGGGTACATTCCCTAACTCCGTGAATACGACCAATAATAAGGTCCGCAATAGGGTTTGGAAGTAGACACGCGTGGACCTCTCCCGTGAAGAAAGGAGTAGCAATGTGTATTATAGCAGTAGGATACTTTTCTAACGTGCCACCAAATGTGACACATTTGATGACTTTTCCTGTAGCACAGGATGGATCTACAAGAGATTGCCTAACGCCGACAGTAGTACATCCAGAATCAAACAACACTGAGACTGGATTACTATTTACTAGCCCCTTATGTAATATAAGAGAACCTCTCCCATCATGAGCAACATTAGCAGGAAGAGCGGGCAAAGGATGACCACAGCTTAGAGTACTAATGGTTTTCGGATCAAATAAAGTACTGCATTGGATACATTTATTTGCCCTACCAAAATCAAAAGATGAGCATCCGATAGCATTATGGTCTTTATCATTATTAACCTGTTTATCTGCTCCCTGAGATTCTTGTTGAACAGAGTTTGTCTGTTGATATCTTTTTCTCTTATGTTGCGATCTACCGCGACCATTATTGCCTCTGCAATTATCATTAAAGTCCCTACTGTAATTTTTATCCTGGTTTGAGTTCCAGTTTCCATAACTGTCATTACTATCTATGTTGTTGAGAACCTCTATTATCTTGGTATTGAGGTCTCTGCATAAAATATTTTCCTCTATACCGATTACCTTTGTGAAAATTTCTAAAGTTAACCGGAGTAGAATAACGTGTAGTATTAGGTTGTCTCCAGTTCTGGGAAGAAGAATCACCCTGGAATTGATCACTATGGTTCTGGGCATAATTACGATTACTCTTTTTATTGAAATTTTTCTGGCTACCCTGAAATTTACGCATAAAATTTGGGCCATAAGGTGCTGCCGAAGCAACTGGCAGACCTTCTTTCACCTTAGAGTTACTAATGGTTATGTGCGGATGCGCAGTAACATACTGGCTACAGTATTCTTCCATTTCTTTTATGTTTTTAGGCTTACGCTCATGAAGAAAAGATAGAAAAGCTTCATTAACAGAAGACATAACCTTATCTCTAAGTAGTAAATCCATAAGAGCTTCAAATGTATTTTCTGTCTTAGACAACTCAACCCATCGTAAAAAAGTAAGACGGATGCCTGAGATGAATTCAGAGAATTCAACTCCAGTTTCTGGTAACATGGTTTTAAATTTAAGACGATATCCGTCCTCGTTAAGTTGGTACTTCTTTAACAATGCCGCCCTGACAACCTCATAGTTGTTTTTGTCAGGCACATCTACCATACTCAACAAAGTCAAAGCATCACCTCTAAGTATCTTGGACAGATGATACACATATAATGTTTTATCTATATTATGCACATTACATGCACTTTCAAATCTATCTAGATAAAATGTTATATCATCGATTGAGGGATTAAATGCTGGTAGATTAAGCTTGAAATCCTTAGCATTAGTCTTATTTGACACCTTATTTGCCTCATTAGCATTACCAGTGTTCAATAACTTTAACTTCTCTAACTCTAAAGCTAAGACTTTTTCATCATGTTCCATTTTTGCTTTTCTCTCATCAGCCTCTCTTTGTAACCTTCTTTCTTCAGCCTCAGCCTGTAACTTTCTTTCTTCAGCCTGGGCCTGTAACTTTTTTCCTTCAGCCTCTATTTCAAGTCTCTTATTTTCAGCTTCTTTTTCAAGTCTCTTATTTTCAGCTTCAGCCTGGGCCTGTAACTTTTTTTCTTCAGCTTCTTTTTCAAGTCTCTTATTTTCAGCTTCAGCCTGAAGCCTCTTCTCCTGAGATTCTGCTTCTCTTTTTTGTTTTTCCATTTCCATTTGAAATCTTTTTTCCTCCACCTGCATCTGCAGTTTCTTTTGTTCTATTTCAGCCTCTATTCTCTTTTGTTCAGTTTGTTCTTTCATTTTCTTTTCTTCCGACTTCAATGCCTTGGCATATTGAACAGTCGCAAATTCTTCTAATTTATCACCTGTCTTCCCAAGGGCTTTACCCTGCTCAATAAAGTACTCAAATGTAGACATGATGTCCAAAATGTGAGTACAGAACCTGAAATAATTAATTATCTTATTTCAATGTTAAATAGCAACAAGACTTAATAAAGTGCTTGTATAATCTCTATGTTGAACCCAATCTCTGTGGGAAACAGGAGTTGACACCAACTTGTATTATCAAATGTATAATAATATCACAAGTCACCTCTTAATTAACAGTGCACTACCCAAATCAGTGCATAATCATCAGTTATTTATCATAACTGCACTACAATAGTGCATAAGCAAAAACACCAGTTTGTTATGATAAGTGCACTATAGACCAATAGTGCATGAGCATATATCAACAATAGTGAAAGCTAACTATGCAAGAACTATGTAAACAATAACAAGACAATGTAAACAATAACAAAGGTCATCAACAATGTAAACAATAACAAAGATCAAAGTCAATGTAAACAACAACAAAGATCAGAGTCAATGTAAACAATAACAAAGATCAGAGTCAATGTAAACAATAACAAAGATCAGAGTCAATGTAAACAATCAACAAAGATCAAACAATACGAAAACATTCGCATAAGTCAAATACACAAACAGCAAAACTAAAAAGAAATATGCGAAGATATGACTAACAAATGACGCTACAGTGTATACACAAAAATATACGTAAAGAACTGAATAATAGCAAAGGGGAGACCTACAAATACAAACAATCGAAATCGAAACTAAAAACACAAAGAAAGAGAGAAAAGAAAAAAGAAAAAAAAATATATATATACAAGAAACAGAAATAAAGCACAACTCGTCACAACTAAACAGATATAGCAACGATTGTCGCTAGCAAATTTCACTGTAGGAAATTCGCACAGTCCCTAACGAAAACGCTAACAGTAGAACCTCTGTGACGTGGTATCTTCTACTGCAAGACTCCGCCCAACCGAGAAAACCCGCTGAAATATAAACATATAAATATACAAATAACAAATAACATATAACATATAAACATGTATCATGAAAACAATAGGAGAAAGTGTGAAAGTACAGAAGGCTCAGTTAGAACATAAGGGCACAGTTCACAAACAAAACAGGCCACTTAACTTCTATAAATCCAGCGTCAGCACGGTGCAGAACAGGATGTAATCAGCATTCTGAGGATAATGATCCAACGTTGATTAACTTCTGCTCCCATAAACAGCCATGACGAAGGAAAAGAGCTTCTAATACTGCAACAGTTATTACGGCACTTGACCTTCTGAATCTTCTAAATTGATTTAACCGGCACTTGACCTTCTGAACCCGCAGCAGTACCCCTGAGACCGGAACAGTTGTTACGGCACTTGTCCTTCTTTTCACCAGATCAGGAAATCCATTCGCTCGGTACTTGTCCTTCTAATTTTACATAAACTTCAATATTGCCGAGCAGCGCCGGGTAGTTTCAAAATCAGCAACTGTCAGAAAATCCGGATACTTTCAATAAAATTTCTTGTAAGGTGGTAGTTGATGCTGTAGTTGTATCTAGTATGATGATGATGTCTGGGTTTGCTGACCCCCTTGATAGCTGGAATCAGAGTGAACCAACCTATGGCCACCAAAAATGATATGGTGCGCCAAAATATCAGATGATAGAACCAGCTCTGGCCACCAAAAATGATAAGGGTGTATTTGTGCTGAAGTGGTAACTTGCCACCCTTATCGACACCTGGTGTTAAAGTGTAAGATGTAGGTGTCTTCTCTGATTTAGGATGTTGCTGTGTATGTGGTAGTGGAACAGTTCACAGGGTTATCACACAGGCAACATGACGTGTAGAGTCATAGAAAGGGTAACTTCGTTGTATAAGTTTCTTTCATTTATTGCACGCCACAAAACAGTCATGATACTTATGACATCAACATGGTTAACGAGTTCAGCAAGATGATATGGCACATTGAAAACAATTTCTGTAGTCAGCAATGATAGCTGTTGTATATATGCGTCATAAGACATCACAGTTCAATAGATTCAGAAATTCATCAATCATCGAGTGCTAGTTCGTGAAGCTGTATAAATAATAATAATTTCTATAACTTCTGCAACAGTGTCAGCTACAGATCTTCAATGTTCATAAACAATAATAAATGCTCCCATTCTGATGCTAGCAGATCAGTTGTATACAATAAGTCCGTTCACTGTCTGCACGTGAATAGCATACATGGGCTACAGGTCAGCTCGACCTTTATAATGTTCCTAAGTCTAACCATCTGACTTGGACGTGATCTCTGATATAACGAATCCTGGAACACAGACAACAGTCTTGTTGGTCTAGAGCGACCCATATATATTTAACTAGTTCAGGTATACAGATACCGGTGACTTAATCCTAGTCAAAGTACCTCTCCATTTTGCATCACACAGGCGAGCAAATAGGCGACAAAATGACGAACCTCTAGACGATAGCATAAAGTTCGATACAAGAGGAATTACCTTATTTCGGAAAATCAACCATGAACATATGCCTCCAGGCAGGCTGCATAATACTGGGAAATAGTCTAGTTAGCTAACTAACTCACTAAGACACTGTATTTCCCTCAGAGAATCACAAGACGCAGTTGCGTCTGCTCGCTTCTTAAACCATTTCTAAACTGCCCCAACTGGGCGGAACACACAGAACGAACTCCCGGTTTGACATGCGCAGAACGACAATCTCTGAGTTGCCGTTCACAATAAGACGATTCGAAGAACATTCGAGATAAAAGTCTTACACAGTCGCGCCTTTTATGGTCATGAAAAGAAGCGTTAAGAAAGGTTTCAGACATCTACCATAGTTGACTGATACTACCAAATAAGGAGATGTGGTCACGCTTCGTTCAAGAAATCATAGACCGAACGTGTCTCTATACAAGAGAAGGCAACTCCTAACAAATTGTAGTCTCGATAACTCGGATTATGTCCCTTTGACCATAGAAAACATAATACACACTTCAGTCAAAAAAATGATCATACATATGAAAAAATGTTTATACAAACGAAAAATAATAATACGTAGTGCTTAAGAAAATGTCGACTTATATATTTCGCTGTGTGTACAGCCTATGTGATAAACTGCAGTGAAGATTTATTAGGCCGTATGAAGATTATTATAGCTGCCGTGTGAGCAGGCTTTATAGAGTAATGGAGTACTGTTTAGGCTATATGAAGATTATTATAGCTGCCGTGTGATGCAGGTTTTATTGAGTAATGGAGTACTGTTTAGGCCATATGAAGATTATTATAGCTGCCGTGTGAGCAGGCTTTATTGTGTAATGGAGTACTGTTTAGGCCATATGAAGATTATTATAGCTGCCGTGTGAGCAGGCTTTATTGTGTAATGGAGTACTGTTTAGGCCATATGAAGATTATTATAGCTGCCGTGTAAGCAGGCTTTATTGAGTAATGGAGTACTGTTTAGGCCATATGAAGATTATTATAGCTGCCGTGTGAGCAGGCTTTGTTGAGTAGTGTGGAGATTTATGATTCGTGTTTTGCTGTCGAATGTGTGTCATTTATGTCATCGTATCTGTGTTGTAACGGAATAAACAGTATCGAACTGTTCCAGTCGTTTGCAACCCTTTTTGACTCCTGCATGTACTCTTATGTACGTACTGTGGTGTGCGAACATATCAACACACCCAGGTCAACATTCCAGACACAGTGACAGGACAGCAGCACACATATATTGAATTAGCCTGTGTGGCGATGATATAGACCGAACCACTACACTCGCAACAGTGGGTGTAAACAGACTATAACATTTAGACTTAGCGCCGTTATCAGCAGTGGTTTCAAAGGCCTTAATAACATTTAGTGAGGAGCACAGCAAATCACGTTTGTAACAACGTCAAGGCCTAAAATCCCACCCCCTGCACCCCTGCAGACCCAAGTAGAACAGTCCCGACTAAGATGGTTTGGCCATGTCTGCAGAATGGGAGAAGATCGGCTACCACGGCAAGCATGGGAAACAAAGAGCCAGGGATCCAGACCCACAGGACGACCCAGAGTCCGCTGGGAGGACAACATTAGATAGGAACGAGGACTAGAATGGAACCAGGCCAGGAGGAAGACAGCGAATAGGATGGTCTGGCGCTCTCTCTCTTCCAAACCTCTACACCTCGCTATAGAAGGGGAACGACTAAGTAAGTAGTAAGTAAGAGAAAACCTGTAGATAGCATTACAGATCGTGCGCTGACGGCACGAGACAGGAAGACTTGACTTAACTCTGTTGAAGGTGTATGCTCCGACATTATGGAAAGGTTGAATGATGGCCCTGTCCTGGTCATGCAGGGATACGCGGCAATGAGAGAGCTGACAGACGTGGCTCGAGCATCAATAATGGGGGCATTGGAAATGGATAAGGGAGAGATACTAAGGAAAATTAATGATCGCCTGTTAGAGAACTACACGTGTGCTACCTGGGCCCGAAAGGGGAGCAAAGAATAGTACCACTATGACATACCATGCATATCGTAAAAAGCTGCTTAGGTGGGTTGGGCATGGGCCCGGTTACTCCATCCTGTAGAAATTGTAAAACCACAACAACTTCAACAAACAACATGGAGAGATCATTTTAAGAAAATGAAACTCAGCCGTCCAAGACTGGAGAAGGTCTTCTCAAAAGGAGGTTCATGATGCAACACAGAGAAAGCCGAAAAGAGTCTGTTTTGCTGACTAACCTTTTTTCCATCTAGGAAAATCTTCAGATTCCGGCACCTGGAATGTTCGTACAGTGAACGAACAAGGGAGACCTACACAAGTAGCAGCAGAAAGGAGGTACGAAAGAACACATGGAGATTACAGTTAGAGACGGACATGAAAGGGTTGAAGAAAACATGGTAAGACCTTTAGCATGGGACAGGAAGACATAGTATTCGTTTGTTGAATGTCTATGCTCCTTTGAGGAGCTGGAAGGCAATGATAATGATGTTAGAAAACGGCATTGCAATCGATGAATCAACAACGAGAATATTGCTGGAATTTGGCATCAAACGTAAGACTAGCAGAGATGGACGCACGATAAAGTGCGACCGGCGTGTGTACAACCAGTGCGCTATTGAAACAAACGGCGTTCATATACTTTGACATCAAAACAATGATTCTCATAAACAATAACAATAACGAGTGAAGATTTCAGTACTCACCAATCTCTCCGGACAAGGTCTGAGTGGGATGGAAGAACTCACTGCATGGAGAGGTCGCGGATGGAACATGACTGAAGTGAGGAGAAGGCTGGATCTGCAAACCAAAATTTAAACAACGTTTCGTGTTAAGACGATCTTCGTCACATAATTTACTTCGTGAAAGTCTTCCCAGATCTTTGTACTAGATTGGGACATGTTGTATTAATTAGTTCTTCTTGGCAAATTTCTTGTTCTTCTTGGCAAATTTCTTGTTCTTCTTTTACTTTTTTTTATTCACTCTCACATAGCCATAACTATTTTTACTCATCACCCTCATATAACCATATCTATTTTTCTCATAAAGTTGGTGGTCTGTCCCAAGATTTCCTCATCACCCTCATATAACCACATCTATTTCTCTCATAAAGTTGGTGGTCTGTCCCAGGATTTTCTCATGACCCTCATATAACCACATCTACTCGTATATCTCTCATAAAGTTGGTGGTCTGTCCCAGGATTTCCTCATCACCCTCATATAACCATATCTATTTCTCTCATAAAGTTGGTGGTCTGTCCCAGGATTTCCTCATCACCATCATATAACTGTTACGGTATTTTTATTGATGTCGTCTGCTATAGTTGCAGTGCGCAGTTTTAGGGTGATAGAGTTTATTATAGATTAATAATTGATACTTCACGGATTAGTGAACACGGTCGAATTGTGACGTGTTAGCGTTGATAAGGTCACGCTCCGTGACTTAGTTACTGGACCCTTTTTACGTCGTCCGTCAAGCCGTGAAGTCGTGTCTTACATCCTTCCAAGGTTAGGCTTGGTAATAGCCGTATTTATTTGAATTATATAAGGACTCAGGGTCAGTCCATATTGATATGTTAAAGGATGAATTTATAAGGTTAGTGGATAACCTATAATGATGGAAGGATTATTAAATCAATTATTTGATGTATTTCGTCAAGACACATGCGCTCACTACCGGCTGTCTGAAACCCAGCAGCGCGAGTAAATAGTCATGCTGTTCTGTTGACAGTAATTTATTATGACACGGACTGATAATACTATGTATTAACATGAATCAGAATTAATGCACGTTGATTATGAACCATGCTCATGGGATCTTCAATGTTTATCGTAAATAAATTGTGTTTTGTGGACTCGAATACTTGGACTTATCAAGTCAATATTATGCAATTGTTAACCAGTTCTAACCAGCATCCAGCATTCGCGTACTAGACAATAGAAGCACGATGTTTCAAAGCATGAATGAGAATTAAGGAATTTCAAGACATGGCCAGACCTTGCAATATTCTGTATTAATTACAAGATGGACGTTGACATGCAAAGGACAATGATAATGCAACCACTAACAAAAATGTCCCTGCAACAGATTGGTGGCCACGGTGTTGGGGAACGAAAATGTTTTTCATCAAACAAAAAAGTGACCGAAATCTCATTCATACGGACAAGAGCTGTTTACAATTGCAAGACGCTCACGTGATTGCAAAAATATGACGCGACACGCATAACTATTAAAGGTCAACCCTACGTCATCATTCTTTGAGTACTAGCTGAAAGTCAGGGCGGCAGCCGTTTAAACAGCCTCTTCAACAAACGGAATTTATCAAGAAGAAACCCTTTGTCAAGCAATGGAAGAGAAACTCATGACACTTGTCTATGCCGTTGGTGCATACTAGCATTGCCCGTGGAAATAATCGAGCACAAAAAGATAAGTTAATTGTAACCTTTGTCGGTTAACTGTGCATATATGAGTCCATTTCGCCGTTATAGGCATGTCTTGGCAAGTCGTTTTTAAATGTAGAATGTTTTATTTATATGTATTATGTTGTGTGGTACATATACGTGGGCTGGTTGGGAGGCGAATCAGAACGGATTTGATGTCTCTGATGACGACTGAATCGGTTCTGATTGTTCTTTAGGGCAGTTAAATAATTACATTTTTTGCAGAGAACCCCAGCGAAGATTCTACCGATTGGACGCTTCGTCTGCATTTGTAATTATTTGACTTTGGTGTTAGCTGTGAAGTCTGGTAGATAATCGGTGTATTTTGTTGTATTCAGTTTCATGTTTATTTATTTCTGTATTATTGTTAGTAATCTATCTAGTCCATTCTGACCTATCTTTCATTTAGTTTCATATGTGTATTGTAATAACCATTAGATGAGTCCGGTGACGTCATTAGTTTTTGCATTCGTATTTGTTTCTGTGTTTTGACCTAAATTTAGTTCAATCTCGTCATAGGTCAATCCTTGACCTTTCAGTACTTCCGATTTCTATGCTTAGTTTTGTAAAATCAATTTGTGAAATTGTCACTGTTGTATCGTACTTCTGTTCGTAAAGCTTTGGTTAATCATTAGTATTGTATTTATTCATATCATAAATTAATAATTTGATTATATTACTGACTCTCAATAAGATAGTAAATTAATTTGATTAAATTTTATAAATGACTTAAGGGCTTAGGTGATGTCGTCACTTTGCAGTAGTAGTCAAAGACACTACAATTTATATATTATGACTAGGGCATAGGGCCATCATATAATAATAATTTATTGAGGCCAGATAATTTTTAGTGAATAATTGTTTGATAATCACTCCATGAAGAGATGATTGATTAACTAAGAAACTATATTTAATATTACAAAAATATAATATAATAACAGATTTATGGATGGAAAATACCCACAAGTAATAAATTAGACTAGTGGATTCATGAAATAAGGGTATAATACATTGGTATAATGTAATGATTATACATTATTGATATAAATTATTTAGTTACAAAATAGTTGTGGAACTTACAACTAATAGTACTATAATATTGTAGTTGATTATATTGAGTATTAATTTATTTTACACATACATAAAATTAAATATTTAACTGAGGAGGCATACTGTTGAATTAATATGGCTACTCTCGACCCCTTTGTTAAGATTGGGAAGGATTATGGTTACAAAGGACCAGAACTTTGTCAATTTGCAGAACAGCAACTGGCTATTGCTGAACAAAAAGAAGAAGAACGTGAACTTAAATTAGAAAAGCAAAGAGAAATTGCTAAACGAGAGATGGAAGAACAAAAAGAACTTGCTAGGCGTGAAGAAGAAAGAAAAGTGGCAAGAGGTGAAATCCTACGGATTGAAGAAGAGAAAAAATTGAAACGAGAGGAAATTATAAGGCAACAAGAAATGGAATTGGCACGTCTTAAGTTTGAAACTGCAAAATTACAGGTTCAAAGTGCTACTACGAGCCAGACTGATAATTCTCAAAACGGATCTTCATCCAATCAAAACAAAACTTATAATAACTTTAAATTACCACATTTTAAGTTAAACCTTGATGACCTATCATCGTACTTAGCAAGGTTTGAACAGGTATGCAAAACAAATAACTTACCTAAACAAGCATGGGCACTTAAACTAAATGAATTTTTAGATGGTGAACCATTAAATGCAACAGAGAATGCTGATCCTACAATAGCAGTGGATTATGATGCAATAAAGGCTTTATTTTTAAAAAGGTTTCATTTAGATGAGGAAGGCTGTAGACTTAGGTTTAAAACGCTTCTACCTGAGTCCAATAAAGACTTTCCAGGTTTTTTTTGCGAATATACGCAATACCTTTAACGGATGGGTAGAACTGGCAGGTGTTAACAAATCGTATGACAAATTAGTTGATTTGTTACTGAGGGATAAAGTTTTATCCTCTATCAGCCCAAGGTTCTTTTCTATTATACAAGAACGAAAACCATCTACAATTGCTGCACTGGAAGAAATGGCAGTAAATTGTTGCTCTGCATATCCCAATGCGAGCATATCTAACTTACAAATAAGAGAACCTCTACCTGTAGCTTCTAATATGGCATTCCAGGGTAAGGATAAATCGCGAACTTATAGTATGGATAGGAATTATCCGCACAGAAAGAATAATGCCCACAATGACAATTATAAAAATAATAATACATATGGGAACGTCAATAGAGGTAGACAGCTGAATAGGAATCAGTCACCTCAATTCAGGTACAACAATGGTCAACACTATTCAAACTATAATCGATCATACAACTATAACAATAATAACAATGATAACAGGTGGACTAAGAATAATCAAGGCTTCACACCTAGACACAACAGTCACCACGGGGGACTGTAGTAAAATCTGCGAGAATAATCGCTCATTTCAGTAAGATGTTAGTCATAAAATGATAATAAATAACCTAGCCCGCATGTGTCTGACGGTTGGCATCTTCGACGCCAGCAACGCTGCCTTTTGTGCAGTGCTAACGTCTATAGAACGATTCCACGGTAAAAACCTAACACGCGTTTTAGTTTCGGTTTCGAAAACATACTACCAACATTTAACATTTTGCCAGATCTGCTGCATACATTTGGCAGCCAAGACTTATAATTAATGATTTGCGGAAGTGTGCCGCAAAATAGCTATCTGAATTAACGTATTCTGTCAACTTTAACGCTGGTAATAAGTAGTAATCCTTACGTTTTTTGGTAGTGTTACACGATACAATACAAATTATTAACGCCAATTCTTAACCCGCCACGCCAACACCCCACCTCGCTTGATAGTCCGCCATGCATATATACACGCTGGAAAAAAGCCAACAGAAGCAAAACACGCAGACAATTTTATTGCCTCCTCGCGGTAATGTTTCTGACGTCACAAAAACAAGTTAGTTATTTGAAAAATACATGCTAGCGAGAGGGGAAGATGGCCGTCTTGTGTAAAATATTTATTTGACGATGACCGGTGACAAAATTGAAAATCTAAAACCATAATGAAACTGAACATTAAAAATATATGGTAGTATAGCTTAGAATTCACTGAGCAAGAATGTGTTTTACATAATATGATAGTCCCAGTATTACCCAAATTGTTGAGAAAATACTAAATGTCTACGAACGCACGACCAGACAGACTGTTGTTCCTGCTTGTTTTTTTCTTAACGTTAGTGGGGACACCGGCTTAGAAGGGAGGCATTGAGGTAAATTCAAATGAGCTTGGGTAACAAGAGTATAGGAGGAGAGGGGAGCGGTAGGAAAATTGTTACCAAAAACTAACATCGTTATGCATTGGCCTAACTAAAGCAGACTGGCCAATAGACTACCAGACGCAGAGTATGTTTGGAATTATTTTTGTTTTTCAAAAACTGCATTTGAATTCTGGTAGTCGCAAGCTTTCGATTGGCCAGTGCTACTAAATATTAGCAAAAAGCTTTCACTATTCATTGTCAGTTGAACTGTATTTTTTATTCAGATAGGCTGAGAACAGCTGTGATAAATTTAAAAGTAAATTAAATAACTATATGAGTATTTCACAGTCTGGACGGAGCAGAAGAAACTGAGGCCATTTCTTTGCAAAGTCAGAGTCATTTGTTTATATTTCTTGATTTGTGGTAAGAATGCTTTATGAATTTAATATGTTTAATCCCATTACCAAAGTTAGATACTGCTATTGGGAAAAAGTGAAGGACGTGCCGGGAGCAGACATTGTTGAGTCCTCACGTTGAAATGTATCTAACTAATGTATGTTGTCATGATTATGTTTGAATATTATTGTATTAGAGTATATTAGTAAGCCTCCGTGTTCAAGGAACACTGTTCAACATGCCTGAAGCATTTATATTTAAAAAGAAAAAGATGAGAAAAATATATAAAAGGAAATGTAGTTACCCCACATTATATTATTGAGGAAAACTATGTAAACGTACAGTGGCGTATCTGCCATAGGGACCTGAGGGGTGGTCACAGCAAGGTGGGAGTCGAGAAAAATTAGGGAATGAGTGCACCTGAAATGCACGTGAGGCTGACCCCATACCCACGTATGAAATTAAATTAAAGAATAAGTGATCAGATGTAAAAGGCCAGGGTGTCCTTTTGTTGCAGAGGTTTCGTTTCCTGTTGCCAGCTGGTGACAGGAAACCCGAGGAGTGACGATAACGCCAAGAAGTCTCCTACACTTTACGTATGCTGTCAAGAGATAACAGCAGGAGCTTGGGCGTGTGACGTGATATCGATATTTCTGCAACTACACAATATCTTATCTTTCAACAAGAAACCCCAGGTGATATGTTAAGGACCTGGGTACATCTGACAGTTTCGGTTTAAATAAACCTTGGTTTTTTCCAAGTCATACTCAGGACTTTTGTGGGGTACGATGACATTACAGCCCCTCATACACAGTGACTCTCCCTCTTAGAAGAATATAGTGTAAACTGTGAACATTCCAACAGGAAAGACATATATTAACATTGTAGTTATTTGGGCAGATTGTCCACAGAATTTTAGTTAATCTTTTATGTAAACTATCTTGTCCTCATTTTCAAAGACCTGTCCAAACGATATGACTGGACAAGCAAAATAAATTGTACAAAAAAATTAATTTAAAGAAAAACTTCCTCATAGAAACTTAAAGTGTTTTTGTGTTGTGTACCATCATTTCATTTCTCCCCTAGACACTAGGTACATCATACACCAGACACTAGAGCCAAAATAGTGACCGTGTGAGATCTAGGGAGGTAGCGTTAGGTTCCCTGCACATAATTCATCATCATAATTTATAGAGTCAGGGGCCTACATGTGCTTGACCTCACACGGTTAATACATACACGGATTTCATTCTTTTAGGATACCATCATAACCTCCCCAGCAAAATCTAACTTTGCTACAGGGACAACAAAATAATTTTAATAACTATTCTAGTCATCGGTCTCAATCACGTAGACCGTCACGTTATGATCATAATACAGGGGCGGCAATTACTACTAATACTGCCCCAGGGGTTCCACATAATGATCAACCAATACAATCTTCTTCCACATGTTATGCTATGAATTATAACGTGGCAAATAGTTGCCCAGAATGTAATCTTGTGTTTTAGAAAGCAAAGGAGACAGTATTGAACTGCGGACACATTCTACCAGAAGTTGGTCTTGCAGCCAATGATGGAACAGGCTCTCTGATATTTAACAGAGGGATAGTCAATGGTTCTATAGTCTCTGTATTGAGAGATTCCGGATCTACTACTATCGGAGTCCGGCAGTCACTGATTCATCCAAGTTGTGCGACAGGAGAATACCTCAGATGTATGACATTCGGTGGTACAATTGAGTTCTACCCCACTGCGATAATACATGTTAATACTCCTTTCTTTTCAGGAAATGTGAAAGTATGCATGTTGAAAAATCCTATTGCAGATCTAATGGTGGGTCGTATTTTACTTCCACATAAGGACAATAAATTACTTATATCTTGGACTGGTCCTTACAAGGTTATTGACAAGATTTCTGATGTCGACTATGTCTTAGATATTAAGGGACACAGAAAACTATATCATATAAACATGCTTAAACAATTTCATACTCGTCCAGAACACTTACAATCTATTTTCCACGAATTAGAGGACACAGTTGTACCAACTTGTCACTATTCTAATCTTTCAGTAATACAGGAAGAAGAATCTTCTTTTCCTGAGATACAGATGTCTTTACCTGTACCAGTATTACATTCTACGGAATCTTGGCGGGATGTAACCATCTCTTCATCGGTTACACCGCAACAGCATCATCAGATTGCTGATCTCTTACAATCATTTTCAGATGTGTTAACCGACGCACCGGGTTGCACATATTTCATTACTCACGACATTACTCTTAAAGATGATACACCAATTCGTGTACATCCTTATTCTGTCCCACTACATTTTCTTAGCAAAACGACTCAGGAACTTGAGCAGATGTTGACTTCAGGTATTATAGAGACTAGTACCTCTCCATTTTCGTCACCTTTAGTCATTGTCCGAAAGAAGGACAACAACATTCGTTTATGCGTTGACTATAGGAAACTAAATGCTCATACCGTAGCTGACAGCGAACCACATCCCATTCTTGACGATTTACTTCCTCGTCTGTCTAATGCAACACTTTTCGCCAAGATAGACTTAACAAAAGGTTATTGGCAGATTCCACTAACCGAAAAAGCCAAATATTACACAGCGTTTTCCACTCCACAAGGTCTTTACCAGTGGAATGTGATGCCTTTTGGGCTTATGAACGCTCCGGCTACCTTTATTCGCATGATGCAAAACATTTTGTCAGGTAGACCAGACGTTATTACATACATTGACGACATATGTTTATTTAGTTCGTCATTTGAGAAACATTTTTCGGGGCTTAGATGTGTTTTGGAAATATTAAGGGAAAATCATTTAACCGCTAAACCTACTAAAATACAAATTGCGTTTCAGGAGATAACCTTCCTGGGACATATTATTGGGGCTGGACGCATTCAAACTGTCCCCAGTACGGTATCTATAAATTTAAATTTATCGGTTCCTCAAATGAAGAAGCAGGTTAGAAGTTTATTAGGGTTAGTCCAATACTACAGTAGATTTGTATCTAACTTATCATCCATCACGGCTGTCTTGTCATCATTGTTGAAGAAAGACATGCCATTGAAGGTGACATGGATTGACGAATGCGACAAAACGTTTCGCAGAATATTGACGATATTTTCAAATCCACTAATTTTGAGATTACCAGATACTTCTAAAAAGTTCTTTCGCCGTACAGATGCTAGTAATTACGGAATCGGAGCTTGTTTGCTTCAGTGTCACAACGGTATTCTTCATCCAACGTTGTACATATCACGTAAACTCAAGTCGCCTGAAACGAAATATTCGACGGTGGACAAGGAGTTATTGGCAGAAGTTTGGGCAATTACTAAGCTGGAAAAATTCCTGTTGGGTGCACCCTTCGTGATTCAAACCGATCAGATGGTGGTGGCATCGCTACGTCGATCAAATCACAAAAACCCCAAACTCGCAAGATTCTCAATTCTTCTCCAATCGTATGACTTCGTTATCGAATCAATCCCTGGATCAGAAAACATAATGGCGGATGTACTGTCAAAACATCCTAGTGAATTCGAATAACAATTGTAAAAAAATTCATAAAGTACTCCTGAACTATAAGGACGTTAGAACGATTACATTCTTCAACGATGATGTGAACTACCTACATACGATTATCACTATGCAGTGCATCAACTAATATGTATACATTCTTCGAACGAACTTGTTTAGATCAAGAGACATATTTCGACGACTCAAATTTTGACATTTGGACTTTGGTTAGTGTTCATTCGTTCTACAACTCGTTACGATATACTCGGGAAAAGTATCTGAATTCAGGCTGGACATCTACCGGTATGCTACATAAATTGAAATGATTAATTCAACGCTATGAGGATTACATTCATTCAGGAACGGAACACATTGAACAATTTACTAACTTTCGCTATACTTTCAGTTAGGTATATAATTACTTAGCGACAGTTAACACTCCTTTAGTTAATATAATATCCACGTATAGTATGACTGTTAATATATTACATAACTGATATATTATCGACATGACCACGACACTGTTCTAGACAGAACATCGTAGGCCATACGTCGGGTTTTTGTTAAATTTTTTGAGATGTGTGAGTAAGATAGTTCAAAAAAATCTATCTAATAGATTTTTTCCCCCGTCGGGCAGGGAATTGTTACGGTATTTTTATTGATGTCGTCTGCTATAGTTGGCAGTGCGCAATTTTAGGGTGATAGAGTTTGTTATAGATTAATAATTGATACTTCACGAATTAGTGAACACGGTCGAATTGTGACGTGTTAGCGTTGATAAGGTCACGCTCCGTGACTTAGTTACTGGACCCTTTTTACGTCGTCCGTCAAGCCGTGAAGTCGTGTCTTACATCCTTCCAAGGTTAGGCTTGGTAATAGCCGTATTTATTTGAATTATATAAGGACTCAGGGTCAGTCCATATTGATATGTTTAAGGATGAATTTATAAGGTTAGTGGATAACCTATAATGATGGAAGGATTATTAAATCAATTATTTGATGTATTTCGTCAAGACACATGAGCTCATTACCGGCTGTCTAAAACCCAGCAGCGCGAGTAAATAGCCATGCTGTTCTGTTGACAGTAATTTATTATGACACGGACTGATAATACTATGTATTAACATGAATCAGAATAAATGCACGTTGATTATGAACCATGCTCATGAGATCTTCAATGTTTATCGTAAATAAATTGTGTTTTGTGGACTCGAATACTTGGACTTATCAAGTCAATATTATGCAATTGTTAAATAGTTCTAACCAGCATCCAGCATTCGCGTACTAGACAATAGAAGCACGATGTTTCAAAGCATGAATGAGAATTAAGGAATTTCAAGACATGGCCAGACCTTGCAATATTCTTTATTAATTACAAGTTGGACGTTGACATGCAAAGGACAATGATAATGCAACCACTAACAAAATGCCCTGCAACAATAACCACATCTATTTCTCTCATAATGGTGGTGGTCTGTCCCAGGATTTCCTCATCACCCTCATATAACCACATCTATTTCTCTCACAAAGTTGGTGGTCTGTCCCAAGATTTTCTCATCACCCTCATATAACCACATCTATTTCTCTCATAAAGTTGGTGGTCTGTCCCAAGATTTTCTCATCCTCTTCATATAACCACGTCTATTTCGTCAAAAAATCGTCTTAGAATTTTCTCACCGAAAAACACCATATTATTTGGTTTTCCTGTGTTTTTTTTTTCCCTAGTGATTCCAGAACGAGAATTGCCTTGTAATGTTATCAGCTGATTTCTTCGTTTGTGTTCTGTCTAACGTCAACGACCTTTCCTTGTTTCTCTGTATTTCCACTTTTCCTTGTTTCACGTAGAAATCGTTTTTCTATGTGAATAATTGTCATTAGCTCTGTGTAGCACTGTTATATATGTTAATATGTATGCGAGAATGTACCCATATGTTACTGTGTTTTAGAAGTATGTAACGCTGTTATATGTTTAAAAGATGTGTCCGGGTAGGAACAGATATACTTCTTTAAAAATATTTTTTAACGCTCTAAAATATTATTGAGCTTTAGCAGTGTGCAAGACAGTTATTTATCATAAAGATACATCATGATAGAGATACATCATGATAGAGATACATCATCATAGAGATGCATCATCATGGAGATACATCATCATAGAGATACATCATCATAGAGATACATCATCATAGAGATACATCATGGTAGAGATACATCATCAAAGAGATACATCATCATAGAGAGATACATCATCTTAGAGACACATCATCATAGAGTATATCATCATAGAGATACATCATCATAGAAATAAATCATCATAAAGATACATCAGCATAGAGATACATCATCATAGAGATACATCGTCATAGAGATACATCATCATAGAGATACATTATCATAGAGACACATCATCATAGAGATACATCATCATAGAGATGCATCATCATAGAGATACATCATCATAGAGATACATCATCATAGAGATACATCATCATAGAGATACATCATGGTAGAGATACATCATCAAAGAGATACATCATCATAGAGAGATACATCATCTTAGAGACACATCATCATAGAGTATATCATCATAGAGATACATCATCATAGAAATAAATCATCATAGAGATACATCATCATAGAGATACATCATCATAGAGATACATCATCATAGAGATACATCATCATAGAGATACATCATCATAGAGACACATCATCATAGAGATACATCATCATAGAGATACATCATGATAGAGATACATCATCATAGAGACACATCATCATAGAGATATATCATCATGGAGATACATCATCATGGAGATACATCATGATAGAGATATATCATCTTAGAGATACATTCATCATAGAGATATTTCATCATAGAGATACATCATGAAAGAGATATATCATCATAGAGATACATCTTGATAGAGGTATATCATAACAAAGATGCATCATCATAGAGACACATCATCATAGAGACACATCATCATAGAGATACATCATCTGTTTAATTTTTATTATGTCATCAACGAGATACTTCATCATCATCTTCTATATCCCTCTATAAAGACCATGGCGCCACCACTGTAGCTGGTCGTCTTGCAGGGAGCCTGTCGCAAACATTCACAGCGATGGTTCCTGTACCAATATGTTTTATATAATAAGGTTGCCAGTCCCATGCCCAACCTCATCTTAGTTGCCTTGTACGACATGCTTGAGGGAGCAGTACACACATTCTTTCTGTCTTATCAGAAACCCCGGGAATAACACAGGGCATAGAGTTATTTATAGCTTAAGTTAAGGGTATCCCCATGGCAAATATAGCAGTAGGGGAGGGAAGCGTTAGATCCTTCACCTTACTAGGTTCAGCTTTATGAGGTTGGGGATGAACAGTTCCCTAACTCGCTGCCTTTGCCTTTCCTTACTGAAGAGCAAAGTCATGTACCCATTCACAGTAGTAGTAGACTGCAGGATGATGGTATCAGATTTCGATCTCGGAACCTGATACCTTTGCCGCGAAATGCAAGAGCTCTAACCATTCTGCTAGTCGGGCGCATAGAGTTATATACTACGGGCTATAAATGGGTGCTTGCGTAAATTAGAAGGATTGAAATGGTATAACAAAGTCACAAATGTGGAACTGATGACAAGAACTAGACAAGTGCCAGTGGAACAAGAGTTGAGAAGACGCTGACGATGGATAGGACACACACTGAAGTCACCTGTTGATAGCATTACAAGGCAGTCCTTGTTCTGGAATCCACAGGGAAAGAGAGGCAGAGATAGACCAAAAAAAACACACACACAAGGAAAAGAGGAAATGATGAGGAAAACATAGAAAGAACTTAAGCGGATGGCACGTGACAGGAGGACTTGGCATGTGTTTTTTAAGGCGTATGCTCCCTGGGGAGCTAAAGGGTATTGATTGATTGATTGATTGATTGATTGATTGATAAATCGGCGGCTATGCTTTATGGGGCAAAGGAGGGTTTTAAAATATACTACTGGACAAAAGTTAAGGGCCGCCATTCAGTTTAGACAAGGTTTATATAATTGATTGGCAAACTGTAAAGACAAGTGAAAATGTCATTAAAACTGAGCTCAGAGAAATGTGTATAAATTTCTGTGTGCACTAGGTTAATTTTTTTTTAAATGTCCAAAAACTGGGTCACTTTAACCCGCACGTGAAAATTGCCATTGTTGCTGCAAAAACTCGTGGTTTTTGCAAAACGCCCCACTAGTTCAAAAGGTGAAAAAGTGAGTTGAATTTCTTTTTGTTAGTAATTCACACATTATTAAAATAACTTGACTGATCTTTTCCACGGATGAATCAACTTTATTTTGTAATAAATTGTTTACACCTGGTTGCATTTATTTGGTCCATAGTGGAGTTTTTCTTGGTGGCCCTTAATTTTTTTGTCCAGTAGTATAGTTTGTCGCATAATATAATAAATAAAGTCATAGCGACATTTCATTGTACATAAATACAAGTAACAAGCTAAAATAACAAATACCTGAGGAAAACTTGCATCCTTGACTCACAGGCAATAACACGTGCGGCAGTAAACAGTAGAAAATTAACAACACAAAATACAAATTAAAACAAGAAAAATAAAAAATAACTAAATCAATATTTTCTTATTTAAATGTTATAAACGATAAAATATATAAAAATATAAAAATAAGCTAAAGTTTATCTTTTCGTCAACGCGAGTTACATAAAAAAAAATTAATAAAGGAAAACAAATATAAAATAGAAATAAAAAGCATATAAGAATAAAACAGTCAATAAATAAAGATGTAACTAAAAATACTTAAGAAATTAAATTAAATTAAGAGTAACAATATTAAATAAGTAAATAAACAACATATAAAGTTTAATAGGTTAAAAAAAAAAAGATCTAGCGAACCACAGACATAGGAAGAAGGTTGCACTAAGAATTTAAAACAAAAGATAAATAAATAACTAAATAAGTAACGCACGAAATAAACAAGTCATTTAAAGATGTATAACACATAAGAAAGGGAAACCTGAGGCCTGTAAACAGTAAATAAATAAACATATAAAATAAAAAACGGGTAGATGATGCGTTCATTATGCCATGTTGCCGAATATTCTAACTGTGATACTCTGCAGACTATAATACAAACTGTTAGAATATATATATATATATATTTTTTTTTTTTGTCGGCAGACGTGACCAGTAATATTGCTTCCGTTTCGTCATCCTGAAAACTGTAGTACTTTATGGTGCGAAACTCTTCCGTCCACTCTCGGTCGGCTTGGAAAGAAACGGGTGACGTGGCGGAAGCACTTAGATGATGCTAATTTTTTTATAGCAAAAAAAAAAAATCTTAATTGTAGTTCTAGTTCTGGCCGTGACTCCGCATTGTTTGAAATTGCTGAAGATATATATGGAGGGTATTCGCCGTTACATGTGTATGTGTGTGTGCGTGCGTGTGTGTGTGATGTGTGTGTGCGCGCGCGCGTGTGTGTGTGTGTGTGTCTTGCTGAAAAATATGAGAAAGGAAAAAAAGTGAATGACAGATACAATTATTGCTTAGCGAACATGCAAGAGCCAGTGTTAGACAATGTTTCACGTATATCTTTTTTTCTTTCGTTTATTTTATTATATATCCATGGGCGGACTGACTATGATAGGAGTCATGGGCAGAGGCGGGTGTCGTAAATTTATTTTGAGAGAAAAGAGTCGTAGAAATAGTGGTCCGGTTTAGAGTGGAAAATGATGATGGAAAGCTCAGTGATAGAAAATGTAGATATTAAATAGTTGCTTCACAGCGTGCTGGAGGAGAGTAAAGACAGACTTATTTACGACAAATCGCTTCTCTCAATCTTCTCTTCCGCTCTCCTGGTCAAACAATTATTTGCCAGTTTTCCAGACTCGCATCTGCGCGCACACCGATTTGGTGTTTTTCACACACACAGACGATGTAGATACAAACTATATTAAACGAATAGGGGAAATGTTGGGCTTTGGGTATATCCAACACAGAGCTAAATGAGTTTATGTGATTTTATTCACTTTAAACATCAATCACTAACAAATATCAGGTATTACATAAATTATCATAAGTACACAAATGCAAATAACAAGTTTGGGAGGGGTGAAGAAGATTGGTATCGACTAAGCCCTTCCCGCTTATTAGACAAAGATAAACCCAGTCCAGAGATAGATAATATCAGGAACATAGGTACGTTAACCTAACAGTGAAGTTAATTACTCTGAAAGAGGGGTTACAACGTTAGGTATAGGTGATTTAAAAAAAGCTGTTTTTCCCAGCTGTTCTTCCCTTTACTAAGCAAATGGAAAGGAGGGGGTTTTTTAAACAGAGTTAACCAATTAGCAACTCCCCCTTAAAGGAACAATGCAGGGAATACAGAAAAATTATATTACTAGGCAAGAAAGTTAACAACAGGTTTACAAAAGAAAAACGATTAAATTTCCTGTCATTCATACACACGCGTGAGGATCCACACTCATGTACTCACACACTTACCGAATGCAGCCTCAGACGATCCATAAAAGTATATAAAAACTGCAAGTAATCTTTTGACATATGAACTGTCTAGTCCTTCGATGTCCCGCCCCAGATGTTTGCGAGGTTTTGTTGGTAACAAATATTCTCACTTATCGCAAGACTTGAAGACTAAGAGTTCTCGTGTTTTTATTATATATATAAAAAGGAGTCTATGGGATGGCACTAACACAGTTCGGCACAGGGGTGAAAATGAAGTGGTCTCTTTTAATCCTCCGCTATGGTAAAATTCCTTCAATGCGTGATGATAGTTTTATTAAATCCAATTGAGGAAAAAAACTAGGCTCAGTCACAGTCAGGAAAATATGTACTCTCTCACAGTAAACAGTAAATATGATATCGCTACTGGCGCTGTTCATCTTCCAGTTTATCTTACAGATTTAATTTGATGATAATAATCAAATGATCTTGGGTAGGCTTTCTTTCATGTAATTATGTTAGCTAGGCCGTACCGGACCACCACAAGATTTACTTTAAAAAAATGTCTCATCAAACTGTCTGGAAGTTTAAGAACCGAGTATGGAAACTCTGAAAGATTTCGTTATTGCTGGGATTGCAAAAGGTGATCAATCTAGAGAAAAAGATAGAAAACCCATAACAACATAATCACTTTAAAACAAATAATCTTCTAAGCGTGCGATAAATTTCCCGTTAAGCCTATAATACACTCGAGTATTTAATTATGTATTAAATAAACACTGCGCGAGTTCTAGTGGTTAAAAACACACATCTATAAAACTAGGACTTAACTGAATTTATTAATTATAAATTCCTTCGCGACTTTAAAAGTTAATTTAAGCATCTATTATCTTTTGAAATAATATAATAGATAGATCATTATATTTACAACTGGAACTATTGAGACGGTTTAATTTAATAGGTTTAAATTAACACAAAATCCAAAGAAATATAATGAATGAACTAGACCACTGATCACTTTACACAATATATATATTACCGCTTTGCACAGAAATAGAATTCACTGCAAATAAAATGAAAATCCATGGGATAATCTAGCAAGATTTCAAATATCGCTAGTGCTACTATCAAGTTCTGGCCAGCGAATGATGAAGTGTCTATTCTTCATGGTCTATTTAGCTAAAATGGAATGTAAGTTGAGTGGGACATGATAAACTTGACAGCTTATTTGATCTCATGAACTTTTGGGGATCTGACCGCCAAATCAAGAGAAGAAGCCGCCCCCTGGTCTTCGTATCTCCGTTCGCTGCTGCCCGTTTCGGCTTTCCCCCGTTCGCTCGGTTGCGATTGACACCGAGACGCGAAATTAGCGGCAAGCAACTGCGTCTCGTATCAGGGACCACTACTGTCTTTGATAACGCCGATAGTCTCCCCTGAAATCCCTTAGTATATCAATGGATAAGCTAAAACTAGACGTACGTCACAGCGGGTCTACTATGAAGCTAATGAAACTTGAGCTTCAGGGCTCCCCAAGTTCAAATTTCTCTATAATACGTTTCTTTCCCATCATGCAACACTTTTTTTTAAATAAAAGGGGCACCCTCCAAGAGTTCAAGCCTCACTGCCCCTAAAATGTTGATCCGCCACTGTTCATGGCGTTAAGAATGGTCATTGACCACTGATGATCTATTTCACATGGAGAGACTAGACGAGCATGAACCCGTCTGCTGCTGTGGGCCCCACGGGCAGAGCCTGACATGCCTAACGTTCAATCCACCGTTGTATTCATCTGAAACTGGGACATTAAAGTACAATCTACATATTGATTAAAAAGTCACCCCATTTCAAAATTTGGATATCCTTACTTGGATATACTGTCTATTAAAAATAATAATAATAATAATAAAACCGTAAAAATACGAGGCAATATCGGCCATTTTACATTTGACTAAAATATTTTTACAAATTTAATTTTTATATCCAGAAACAAAAACAAAAAATAAAAATAAATTGTCAATACACTGACGTTACAAGAGAGAGAGAGAGCGAAAAATTGTTGCCAGCTGTCAGGTCACGTGTCAAACAGGTCTATCCTCAAGTTGAGATATAACCAGTGGCGTATCCTGGTAATGCGAGCTAGGCGTGCTGCTACTTAAAATGAATATGTACGCCTACTATTTAACTTCTTCCCCTCTTTATTTAAAAACCAACTATATTCAATTACGCAACGATAGTTATTAGGGGTATATGTCAATTATCTCCGAAATACTAATTAACTTACAACTTGAAACTCACTGTCACTGTAATAATCTGCATTCCCGGCAACTAACAAAAAATAATCACAAAAAACACTGGACGGACAAAGCCGATTTTTACAACTCGAGAGCTGCAAGACCACCGCACGCATGTTCGTATTGTATTGACGTATCTGGCCATGACCCCGATCCACACAAACCAGTCTTCAAACGTAAAGCCGAAAGGTGCAGCACGCATAGTGACGGAATTACCCGAGAAACTTCGGGCGATTGCTACCAACCAAAAAAAACTGCACTATAAAACGCGTCTGGGAAACTGAAACATGATATACTCGTAGATTCTATGCGGGAAAATCCGTTATCCTGATGCGTGCGGTCCGAAAGCAGAACATTATAAGAGAAATATTTTATAGAAAAATACATTACATTTTTATTTTCCTTCGGGCATAGGTGTGCGCAGCACGCACAGCACACATAGAGAATACGCCACTGATCATATAACGTTGCTGTGACAAAATATGTTATTAAAAAAAAAAAACAGTTAATTCCATTTATCTTAATGCTTCTTTCATTTTTTAAAATTTAAATAAAATTTTGCCTCGTTTTGGTGAGGCCCGTTCCGTTCAACCTAAGTCGGTTATATTAGGGCGCATGTCCAAATATACAAGACCTTTAAGTTTGTTAACACCTGCTTGTTTCATAAAAATTAGTTGGATGTGAGTACAGAAATAACAATGTTTTGGTTTTTGTTCTATAGCACCGTCCTCATTACTCACGAGCACCTCCATCTGTGCTCTGATCTCCCTTAGATCACACAGTGAGGATCTCAGCACAGTGCGGGAACTCCGTAGAACCGGTGAGGAGCCCAATGTGTGTGTACAGGAGTCACACATTCTATATATATTCTTTTGCTGGCTAAATTTCCTAATTTTTAAAAATTTTGCCAGGGAAGCGGCCGTATGACCTACTCTTTACAATTACCAACTGCCGAGGGATTTTTAACTCGCACACTTGCACACAGGACCCCCTTTTGTTTTACCTTTATCCGAGAAGGCTAGGCATCCGATCTTAGTACCTAGGAGATCAGAGGGGAGTATGACATCATTATTAACCACTGGTTCTGAAAACAAAATGCCATCAAGTATATCCACTGTGCTGGTAGCGAACCCGATACCTTTAGAATTAGAGACGGACGCCATACCTCTGAGCCACTCCCTAATAACAATTTTTAATTCTTTTTGTTTAAACCTAATGGTCTGGTGTATAAATATTAGGGGCTGCACCGAATATTCGATTCGTGTTCGATTCGGTGCCGAATAGTGCATTCAACGAACTTTTCGTATTCGATCGAATAGTACGCTGCCATCAAATACGAATAATAAATGTATGTTCAGCACTTGCCGACAACACGTTTTCAGATAACAGGTGTTGTCTTTTGGCAGAGAATGTCGAGAGACTCGTTTTTCGTTTTTTTTTTTTTATAAAGTCAATGCATGTGTCATGCAGTAATTTAAAAAAAAACTGATTAATGGCTAGTTAGTTGCATTAAATAGTTCCAAGATATTTGTCCAATTTTTTTTGTAAAACTGTATAATTCATAAACATGTCTGTAGACCTATTGAACACAACTTTGTATGCCCAACATTCACTCACTATTCGTATTCGTATTCGGCCGAAAAGTTAAAAGCCTGTATTCGCATTCGGCCGAATAGTAAACAACCAGTATTCGGTGGAGCCCTAATAAATATTAATTTAATGTAAGTAAATAAATGGCTTGGTGGAAACAGCGATAGATTGATCAATTTGTTGTTGCCCTAAGACGCCACTAGGCGTACTGGCCACATACTGCTTTGCCGGTTGATGGCTAAGGATGGAAGAAGAAGAAGAAATAAATGGCTAGATCTTTAAAACGTATTACAGGTAAAGGTAGTTACTTAACAGATATTGCCGTAGGGGGGTGTAGTGTTAGAGACTTCCATAAACTAGGTCCAGCCTCGATAGGCAGGGGTGACCAGTTCCCTTTATCACTGCCTTTTCCATTCCTAAGTCAAGAGCAAAGTCAGATGCCCATTTACAGCTGGGTAGACTGGAGCGTGACGATACCGTGAGTCGAACCCTGGCATCTTAGCTGCGAGAGACCAGCGCTCTAGCTAAAGCGTATTAACAAATATAAAAGAATATTGTACGCTCTCAGATTAATTATGAATATTGAGGAATATGTAGTACCCGGGCGTTTCTGGGCAGACAAGGAAGGCCCAGGACTACATCTCCCCCCCGGGTATACTGTAAGCATCGACTTACTGAGACCTCCGGGAATTGCCCAGGGCATAATGGAACCAATAATCAAGTTATTCACAGACTTGTTTCTAGGAGAATTTGTACGCCTTGATGAACAAAGATATGCCTTTATGAGATTACTACAGGCCTGACGCGTTCTTTGCACGGGAAATCTATAAATAACTTCTATTCTTTTTTTCATACATAAAATTTAAGGGAAAAAATCACCAAAGCTGAAATTCTTATTTAAATATTAATCTGGTATTTATTTAAACGGTGTGACTTACCTCTATATAACAGAACTTCCTATCTACAGTACTATTGATCAAATCTGTTTGTTGACTTTTTTCCAAGCCATGATTTCAAACTGTCCAGAATCTTCTGTCTTTGTCGTCCCCTATCTCTTTTTCTTTCTATTTTTCCTGTTGTCACGATATACTTTAGCTTCCTTCTTCTCGTAACATGTTCAAAAGAATGTGGATTGATTCTTTGTAACGAGGAATAAAATTTCTTTGCATCTTGGCATCTTTTAAAGCATCCTCATTACTAATTTTAGCTGTCCATGTTGTTTTTAACATCTGTCTCTAAACCCACATTTCTGGGGAATATAATGTTTATCATACTTGTTTACTAATTGTCAATAACTCACTTCCGTATGTCAGGATTTGTCCTATTTGAGTCTGAAGAGATTTCTTCCTTACTTCCACCGGATAAAGAGTTGTTGCATAAAATGCTTTTCATTTTAAATAGAATGTTGCTTTTACTTGGTCTATTCTACACATCACTTCTGAGACAACTTCCATCCGATGTTATTGATGTGCCTAGGAATTCGAATCTATTGACCATTTTT
The DNA here is from genome assembly GCA_024509875.1 of Oreohelix idahoensis. NCBI lineage: Eukaryota > Metazoa > Mollusca > Gastropoda > Stylommatophora > Oreohelicidae > Oreohelix > Oreohelix idahoensis. The sequence continues at coordinate 46,808 of JAMPIV010003971.1, read as the reverse complement.
TAAACTGTTCCATTTACTTTGATAAAGCATTCTGGAAAAATAATTTTCTTCTGGAAGACTATATCTTTTGTCCTTTTTGCTATTAAGGCTAAAGCCTTTATTTTAACTTTCTGCCACTTCTGTAGCAATCATTTCCTACAACTCATTTTCACTATTTGCCATTAAGACTTTAAATGTATCTATCTTTTTGTATGTTTACAAAGTTTGTCTACCAATAAATTTATCTATCTTGTGCCGGTGTGGGTTTAAAACCACGCGGTGTGGATTCGCAGACACAGTCTCGCCTGCCCCACATATCTGACATGACAGGAAAGTGTGAAATATTAAATATAATATAAAGCATTTCTCCAGCGGAACCGCTTTGTTATCTTAAGATAACAAAGATATGATTTATGATTCATATTCCCGTGTAGCAACTGGAGAACGTAGTCTGTCTTGGCAACCACAAATGCTTTTTGAGTTCCTCAGTCCCTAACCCGCACCTTTTACCTCCAAGCGTTTGTATATTTTCTAATAGACTATTTACTGTCTAAAGGATTATTTGCGATCTACTACATCTTTTTTCTGTCTAATAGACTATTTTCAGTTTACTATACTATTCTCTAATAGAATAATAGTCTACTGTACTATTCTCTGTCTAATAGACTATTTTCTGTCTACTATACTTTTCCCTAATAGACTATTTTCTCTATACTGTAATCATCATCTCAACCCGTAACCCGTCATGGGTCGTAGGGGTGCCATGGTGGAAGCATCAGCAGACAGGGTCCTCCACTGCTCTCTATCCTCAGCAATGCGTACAAGTGTGGAAAAACCGTGCCCTGACCATTCGTTGATGTTATCAGCCCAGGAATGTCTTTGCCTTCCTCTTCTCCGTTTACCTTCGACTATTCCCTGGAGGATCGTTTTCGAAAGGGAGTCATGACGAGTTACATGCCCAAACCAGGCAAGCTTTCGACGTTTCACTACTGACAAAAGTGGTTCTTGGTGGCCTGCATGCGTGTTTATTTTCTCTCTAACATAGACATTTGTTTTGTGCTCTTTAAAGCAAATGCGCAAAATTCTTCTGTAACATTTATACTCGAAAGCCTGAATCCTTCGCTCCGTATCTGCAGTGAGTGTCCAACCCTCACACCCATACAGGAGAATAGATAATACAAGTGATTTGTATAATTTGATCTTCACAGGAAAACTGATGTTACTTTTCCAGATCACATTCAGCCTTGTCATGGCAGACGAGGCCATCTCAAGTCTTGTCTTGATTTCTTTACTTGATCTTCCATCACTTCATATAGTGAACCCCAGATATTTAAAGGTGTTCACTTCTTCTAACTTTTGCCTATTTAACGTAATTTTGGTCGGAAAATGTTTCTTATGGCTATTCGCCAATATCTTGCCTTTTTTCTATATTAATTTCCATCCCATACGTTCTTGTTAATTTCTCCAGTCTAGAGGTAAGGTCTTGAAATTCTGATTCTGTTCCAACTATAAGATTGATATCATCAGCAAAACGTAGGTTGCAAAGAGGTCGACCTCCAATCGGTATGGTTGTTTTATAGTCGTAGAGAATCTCCGGCATAATATTTTCTAGATATATATTAAAAAGCACTGGGGACAGGATACATCCCTGCCGAACTCCTACAGTTGTTTTGAAAAATTCTCCAATGTCGTTGCTTGCAAAAACAGCACTGCTTGCGTCCTTGTATAGTGCTTCAATGATATCTATGATGTTGGTATCAAAATTGAATTTTCTCATTACTTGCCATAAGCCTTCATGCCAGACTCGATCGAAGGCTTTTGTGAAATCGATGAAGTTATGGTATAAATCGTGTTGATGTTGGAGATGTTTTTCGATAAGTAATCTAATATTGAAGATTTGTTCTGAGGTACTTCTTTTTGGTCTAAAGCCAGCCTGTTCCTCTGACAAGATTTCTTCTGATTTCTGTTTTATTCTGTTCAAAAGTATCCTTAACATCACCTTACTTGGATGACTAATAAGGCTAATGGTTCTGTAGTTCTTGCACATTTTTAGATTTCCTTTCTTTGGAAGCGGTATTACTAATGACTGCGCCTACTCTTTTGGCCATTTTTTATTACTCCATATCTTCTGGCAAATTGTTGTCATGATTTTTACTATATCTGGTCCTCCATATTTCAAGAGCTCTGCTGGGATATTATCCACACCCGGTGACTTCCCTCCTTTCATCGAACATAGCCTCTTCCACTTCTTCCAGTAAAATTGCTGCATTTCCGAGTTCCCTGTTTTCACACTTAATACTGTACTATTCTCTGTCTAATAGACTATTTTCTGCTAGTATACTATTCTCTGTCTGATGGGCCATTTCCTCTCTAACAGATTATTTTCTCTGTGAAATATTTGATTTTATACTATACTATTTTCTGTCTGATATACTGTAAAAAATTAAAATTTTGCCTCGTTTTGGCAAGGCGAGTCCTGTTCAACCTAGTCGGTCATATTAGGGCGCATGTCCAAATATAAAAGAGCTTTAGGTCTGATGACGTTCATTGTCTGATATACTATTTTCTGTCTGATATACTATTTTCTGTCTGATATACTATTTTCTGTCTGATATACTATTTTCTGTCTGATATACTAGTTTCTGTCTGATATACTATTTTCTGTCTGATATACTAGTTTCTGTCTGATATACTATTTTCTGTCTGATATACTATTTTCTGTCTGATATACTATTTTCTATCTGATATACTAGTTTCTGTCTCATATACTAGTTTCTGTCTGATATACTATTTTCTGTCTGATATACTATTTTCTGTCTGATATACTATTTTCTGTCTGATATACTATTTTCTGTCTGATATACTAGTTTCTGTCTGATATACTATTTTCTGTCTGATATACTATTTTCTGTCTGATATACTATTTTCTGTCTGATATACTATTTTCTGTCTGATATACTAGTTTCTGTCTGATATACTATTTTCTGTCTGATATACAACATTCTGTCTGATATACTATTTTCTGTCTGATATACTATTTTCTGTCTGATATACAACATTCTGTCTGCTATACTATTTGTCTGTCGATATACTATTTCCTGTCTGATGTACTTTTTTCTGTCGATATACTATTTCCTGTCTGATGTACAATTTTCTGTCTGGTATACTTTTTTATGTCTGGTATACAATTTTTCAATAGACTTTTTCTCTTCTGATAAACTATTTACTATTTAAATGAAAAAGGTGTTTCTGTGGCTGCAGAACAATGAAAGAAAAAATACTAATTTGTATAAATATTTAGCTGCTTCTGAAAAACTGGATATCCGGCTCTATGCTAGCTTATATAAAGGATCCCATTGCACGCCCATTGAGGCATATTGGGAATATGGTGTTAGGCCCATATTTTCTTGACCATTGGCACACTAGGGGTGATGTGCTCAGCATCACGCCGGCCGCCATAACCTATCCAGAGTTGCTTTGGTACCCAATTCATGAGGCTGGGTCGACCCCGAAGCCGTTTGCAGTCTAAAAAATCCCACCTCAATTGGGGATCGTAACATGGACAATTGAGCTAGGGAGTCGGTGCACTTACCACAGCGGCTTAACTAGCTGATATAAACTAGTGGTTATACTCAGGTTTTATCAACGCTACACTTAGGTCGCTAGCGTTCACTTATTTCGAATGGCAATTAACGTTCTGGTCTAACCTGAGGACTTTTATCTCAGTTGAAAAGTGCGTGTCTCGTCACAAGAGGGCAACCACCTCAACGATATCCCTCCCCCCACCACCCCCCCCCCTAAAAAACAAAACAAACAAACAAAAACATACACACACGCAAGCACTTGAAACACGCACATAAATGCGCTAAAATAAATGTATGCATTCACGCTTATTTGCAACGTGTAGAAGGGTCACAGATGGGTTGTTTCCCTCGGAATTAAGATCAGTTTTTGGCCAGTTAATCCAAATTTCGTTTTTTACTTCACTTGATAGATAGATAGATAGATAGATAGATAGATAGATAGATAGATAGATAGATAGATAGATAGATAGATGGATGGATAGATGGATGGATGGATGGATGGATGGATGGATGGATGGATGGATGGATAGATAGATAGATAGATAGATAGATAGATAGATAGATAGATAGATAGATAGATAGATAGATAGATAGATAGATAGATAGATAGATAGATAGATAGCAACGGAGGGAAGAAGCAAACTCAGATGTGAAGAGCAGAATGGCTCGGGGACAACAGCATTCCATAACATGAGGAGTATTTTATACAAGTATTCTTTGTCAATAGAAGTAAGAATGAGAGTTCTTCAGTGTTATATAGAACCAATCCTGACGAATGGGTGTGAGTCATGGACAGTTAATAAACAAGTAGGGAAAACACTAGAGGCCACATGTGGTTTTACAGAAGAATATTAAAAACACCATGGACAGTATTCTTTGTCAATAGAAGTAAGAATGAGAGTTCTTCAGTGTTATATAGAACCAATCCTGACGAATGGGTGTGAGTCATGGACAGTTAATAAACAAGTAGGGAAAACACTAGAGGCCACATGTGGTTTTACAGAAGAATATTAAAAACACCATGGACAGTCAAAGAGAGTAATGAGGATGTCCTGAAATAGGTCAATGCGCAAAGGAAACTAAACCTCAGAAATGAGGTATCTGAGGAAGGTGACTGAAGTAACAAGAGGAGACATGATCCACAACCAGACGATACGTCAAGGCCTAAAAACCCAACCCCTGCAGACCCAAGTATAACAGTCCCAACTAAGATGGTTTGGCCATGTCTGCAGAATGGGAGAAGATCGGCTACCACTACAAGGCAGGGATCCAGACCCCCAGGACGATCCAGAGTCCGCTGGGAGGACAACATTAGACAATCTTTGAAGGACCGAGGACTAGAATGGAACCAGGCCAGGTGGAAGACAGCCGATAGGATAGTATGGCGCTCTCTCTTCCAAATATCTACACCTCAGGTAGAAGGGGAACGACTAAGTGATGATAGAAAACTCTATACAGAGCGATACAACAGAAGGCAATCTGATCATGATCAGAAGTCCCCCCGTCGAACAAGTGTTTCGGCCCTGTATACTCCTTTACACTCTAAGGAGGCGCGGGCCCACCTGGGTCATGACTCCCAAGTGTCTCCGCCTCCTATTGTCTTATGTAGAACATGAACCCACTCCACCTTGTTTGCAGCTTAAAAATCCTTTAGTTTTAACTTACTAACTTATTAAGTAAGTAAGCAAAGAAAATTTATTTCACAAGTTATAAGAAGAGAAAAACTGGTTCATATCGTAACAACAGGAAAGATTGAACGAAAAAGATATAGAGGAAGACAAAGAGAGCACATTCTGGACGGTGTTACATCGTGGCATGGAAGGATGTCAATCACAGAATTTATAAATTGTACTGGAGATAGAGTTTTGGAGAGACATGATATTCTACGCCACCAGGCATGGTGCTTGATGATGATGATGATCAGTCGATATTTCAAGCACACAACAGAAGACCCTCAACATCAGCAGAAAAAACCCTGTTTTTTTGGTGTTTATTTATAAATAAATATTAATATTTACACTCAGTTCTGGACTCTCAAAAAATTCACTGCAAGATCTCATAGCTGAGAAGACGTCTAGCAGACTGACTCACACGAATAAGAAGTAACAAGTTACTGCAGACAGCTAAGACGCCAAGCTGACTTGCTTTTGTGAAGCCGATTGCTTAGCGATAAGCTCAAGCCAGTCCTCGTGATATTATAACTGAAACGGTATGTTAAAAATCTATAAACTGTTAATTATTTTAGTGTCATGCCATTTGATGTAATATTTAACAATTAACGTTATGATTGACTTTGATTTACATGCTGGTATTTTATCTTGGAACTCCTAACACTACGCTGACAACTGAAGTTGGTCTCCAGCTGAATAAAACACAAAATCTTGAACAGCATTGATGCAGCTAGAGTCCTTATCAGGACTGCAAAATGCTAGCTTACATTCCTTTTTATGGCTTAGTTTTTAATGCTGTGTGAACAAGAGTTCGTCTACTTCTTCTTCTGGTGCATATGTTTGCAGGTTCCTAGACGAGAGAGAGAGTCACAACCAGAGTTTCTGGTAAAGTGTAAAATCGACTGCAGTGTGCGAGTAAAGAACCACTTCTACATTTGTCACGAAATACATACGTTCTTTTTTGTCTGGTCTTCACTCCTCTCCGGCATTATTACTTTGCCATTTTTTTTTACTTGCTAAAATTTCCAGTATTTGTTGTTTTCGATTTCACCGTTCAAGGTTTTCTTATCACATCTCGACACACCTCTCACACACACTGTGGTGAAGTGGGATGTTATAAATATTTATAGGGGACTTAGTGTACTGACTGAGATCAGCTGTGAAGGTATATATATCTAATAAGAGTAGTGTATTATATATAACCTTACTTGCTACCACATATCTATATATCTCAGTCAGAATTATTCTGGAATAGTGTGATGACTACGTTATGTGTCTAGGGTATGTGTATGATGAAGTGTAAGTCACAACAACAGACAGATAAACAATTTAATTTAATCCACTACTCTTAACAACACTGTGACACTTACATACATATAACACTCTATGAGAATATCTTAAAGAAGTCACTCGTAACGTTTCAAATAACAATATGTATTCAGTGCTGTTAATAATGTATTTGTGTCCTGATTCAAATACAAAGGAACCAGGAATCACAATCAATTTTAATTACAAGTATATGTACAGACTTTATCAATATGAATATTGTAGTGACATATATTATTAAAAATATCCTATGTGTGTCAGTTGTGTAGTAGTAATATGAGGTAATACTGGTTTTGTTTTGTTCAAGCTCTGTTGGTATTTGTCATCATGACTTCAATAGTTTGTCTTAGGGACTAGTATTGGAGATGTTCTCAGTTCCTGATATTAAGACAATTAAATTCCCCTCTGAATGTTATTTTTACAAAGTTATTTCAAGATGAGGGGACATAATGTTGAGCTCAGCTGGCCAAGTTAGCTTATCTGGCGTGATGGCGGCAGGAAAGGACTCCTCTGCTCGAATTCTCCTCTGGGCTCTGGAGACACCTCACTGATAGCTAAAAGGACCAAGGAGTATGCTGTCCGACACTGGATTCAGCAAAGCTCTGACCAGGTGCTGCTCAGTACCATCAAGACCACTGTCCCTGAAATCAAGAAGGATGTACCTTCTACTTCATAACTAACTTAAACTCTCTTGTTACACTGATCACAACACAGCACAAACATTGAGTTCAGAGCATTAGGCCAACTGTCAGCTTCATTTGAAATACTTTATTCCAGTATTACCCTTCTTAATGGTTACTACGCCTCTGCACTTCCAGCATTATTTCTTTCTAATCAATCATCCAGGTGTCAGTGTACTATTTGGCCATTCCATGCCGTTTTACTTTCCTCCGACACCCTCTGTTCAGGCTGGAGCATTATAGGCTTTATCTCCTGTTTGCCACTGAACTACACATATATATACAGGCATAAATCAACAATTCACATTCAATTTTCATTAAAAGATACTGAATGGTTCAAGCTTACCACAATTTCATGGAAATAAACACAGATACGTTGATTAGCAATGAATTTTGGCACAAACTGGCACAAATTCCCATCTGCCTATGTTCCAGGCTTTTATTGAGCCAAATATAAGCTGGCTTCAACGCACTGATGCTTTATCAAGCTTATTTAAACAAGTGGTTTCGAACTAACGCTCCCAAGTGTGTATATCAGCGAGTCTGACCAATGAGCCCCGTTTCGACAAGTGTTTGAAAAAAAGTTACCTTTTCCCGTCTCCCCCAACAACGAAAGATAGTATTTATAGTCCGACCAATCGTGGTTAGGCTTTCATTTGTTGCGCTCCAATCAATTTGGAGTTTACATGGTAGGCTATTTATGTAACGTAAGGTTTTTTCAAACACGTTATAAAAAAAATCTTATGAGCAGAAATGATTTTATGCTGTCAGGCATCCCCAATATTTTATTTTGGTTATAACTTGTTAATTCCTAGACTATTTGCGTAACGTTTTACATATTCTTTGTCAGCAAACCCTAAGGAACCCAAATATCCAAATTTAAAGGAGCTACGTGGCTGCGTTCAAAATATGCAATTTCTTCTACCTCCTGTTTCGAAGATGTGCTGTCTGGGTACTGTTATGTTTTCAACCGTAAGCCCATCTATTGTTATCTTTCCTAATAAGCGTTTTTTTATGATTTATAAACCTAACTCTGGGAAAGGGTAGTGTATTTTATCACTGTCCGTCTGAAAAAAAAAATTAGTGCATGTAGACTTACACGCGTGATGGCAGCATTTGTGTATCGCGCGACGCGTGTTGCATGCGTTCCTGATTTTCAGCCCTCCCCTCTCTCTTTATCCTTTTGTCCATCTGTTCGTTCGTTTTGGTAACGCAGTGTAGAAAAAGACATGAATGGAATTTAAAATTTAGGTCAACTTGCATATTTCAAGGTTTTTCTTAGAAAGGCAGCACATGTTTCATTGAAGAAAGCGGGTATAATACAGTAAGCTTTTACTATCAACGTGAAAGCGTTACAATTTGCAGACGAAGCAGAAAACAAGGGGGATTTCTAGTACATTCTTTGTGACAGCACTGTTATTTTACCATTGCTCTTCTCTTTATTAATTTTATTTGTTAGGCTTCATATTTACCTAATAATTTATATATGTGGATTAGAATATTTCATGACACACACCTGTCTCTTGGTTATTTTCTCTTTTGTTATTGGCGAGGAAGCGAACTTGCCACATTGATTTTTCACTTATCGCCAGCTTCAGGCGGAGAAAGAGTCTACAATGAGCGACGTTCCTATTATTAACAAAGACTTTGTGTCTGGGAAGATACACGATCATTTTGTCGCATGATAAGGTGCTAGATTGCAAACATGACGTGCCCAAATATACATCTCAGAGGAGATTGTAATATTAGATCTGTGAAGTGGTGAGTTTAATAAAAATGGCAGGCGAAATGGAAGAAGCAAGACATTATATATTTATGGCGTTTCAAAAATACATATTATGTTGTCGTGTTAGCACTGTTCCACATGTGAGGGATGGGGAATAGACCCCTTCAAAAATCAGACAATTGTTTGCAATTGGTTTGGCATTTGAGATGCTAAGATAGACTGCTCCTGACTGGACTTCTACTCAAAGTAGCAACCTGTGAGCGTAGGCGGAAAATTTCTTTTATATGCTACATCGTTGTAGGACTACTTCACTGACTTCCAATTTCTTCGAGAAGACATCATAGACAGCCAAGAGCACGGAATATTAGGCCGTTGTACTGGACATAGATTCTAAGATTAAAAGAGAATAACCCCAAAGACTCCACTTTGCGCCTTAAATTCTAGGATCCAACTTCAAGTACTCTGTTAGACACCTAATTCACATGAAAGAGACTGCACCACAATATTCGGACATTTCCTGTGCAAAAAGGCTGTTAGCCTGAAAAACAAGGAGTAAGTTGTAATGTGTACCTTTTATCATTTTATATTTGCATTTTGACATGTATAATTTGCTTGTCGATGAACAGTGGCATATGAGACTGGCAACATCCTCACTACAAATAACTTGATACATGAACCACCACTGCAAGAGCTGGTAACTGCTTCGTGCCGGTTTTCTCATAAGAAACCAACAGCAGAGGTGGTCCCAGGCTACATGTTGTTGTTGTTGTTGTTGTTGTTATTGATCCAGCGGCACTTGGGCTCTCGCCCTTCGGCCCAATCCCAGGCTACATAGAGAGCAGAGAGTGGATGATGATACCATGGTGCACATATTTATTATACAAGCACTTTAGTAAATTTTGAATGTATAATATATATACCGGTGTGTATATATATATATATATATATATATATATATATATATATATATATATATATATATATATATATATATATATATATATATATATATATATATATATATATATATATATTTCATTGTCGACTTCCGCCGTCCACAAGCATTTTCATCCTACTCATTGAGATTAAGCACGCTCAAGGAGGGTAACAATTCTGACGAAGATGAAGTGGTGGGTAGAAGCGGAGGTCGCCTGGTGACTATTTTAGAAGACCCGATACTTAGCAGAGACATTTGTCTCCTTTCCATTTGTGGTTCAAGTTTGTGTTACAAGTTGCCATTAGTTGACGATAAACACCAACGTCCGACGTGTCTTGAAGACGCTTGACAACCCTATTTACAAAAGTTTCATAAGTTCCCAGAACAATTTAAATCACCCAATGATGATAAATATCATAACTTCATTTTTACAAACAATTTTATTTATTTTACATTGTTAACCCTTAATTGATTACACTAGTCAACAACCAAAATGTACCAGAAATGAAAATAGCTGATCTTAACTAATTTTGGTGTGCTGAAAACGAAAATGACATTAAAAAATGTTGATTGGCTCTAGTTTTCAAGATATATGCTACTAGTTTATTTAATTACGGTAAATTTATATATATATGACGCAACTGTTGTGGGCGATTGCATAATTTTTTCTAATGACCAATAAAAATGTTACTAGAAGTTGATGATGCAATCCTACCCATGATTACATCACCTTTGTGTATAAATACCTTTTCTCTGATAAAATTTTGCCATTAGTTAGTGCATTTGTCCTTATCAAAAGTATCGTAGTTAGAAATGCCAGAAGGCGTACAGTTTGTATTTTGGCTGCAGAATAGGAGATCAAGATAAGAGCTGGGTGCCACACATATGCTGCAATACATGTGCAGCACATCTTAAACTGTGGTTGACTGGCAAAAGGCAAGCTATGCCTTTTGCAATCCCAATGATTTGGAGAGAGCCCACTGATCATCTCAACAACTGTTACTTTTGCATGGTCCCTCCAATTGGGAAAGGCATATCAAAGAAGAAAAAATGGACTCTGGAATATCCAAACATCCCCTCTGCAATACTTCCGGTACCACATGGCGATGACCTACCAGTTCCCAAAGTGCCAGAATCCTTTTCAGCTGCCTCCACTGATGAAGAGGACATTGGTGGTTCTGAACCATCAACCTCAAGTGACACAGATTTTGAGCAAACTACATCCACTAACCCAAGGTGAACTGAATGATCTTGTAAGAGATCTGAATTTACCGAAGAACAAGGCGGAGCTTTTGGGTTCCAGATTGCAACAGTGGAATCTCCTGGCAGAAGATGTTACAATTTCTGTGTATAGGAACCGCCAGAAGCCGTTTATTACATTCTTTTTCAAAGAGGGTGACCTTTCTGCGTGCCACAACATTTCTGGTTTAATGGCAGCCATTAAAATCAATTACATACCGGAAGAGTGGAGGCTTTTCATTGATTCATCCAAGACGAGTCTTAAAGCTGTTTTGTTGAATAATGGTAATGTGTTACCGTCAATTCCAGTTGGTCACGCAGTTCATATGAAAGAAACTTATGAAAACACTAAGCAGCTTTTGAAGTGTATAAACTACGATCATCATCATTGGTCACTTTGCGGTGACTTAAAAGTGGTCGCTCTTTTGCTTGGACTACAGGGTGGATACACCAAGTACTGTTGCTTTCTCTGTGAGTGGGATAGCCGTGCACGAAGTGACCATTACATCAGAAAACATTGGCCAATCAGGCAGTCATTGCAGCCTGCAGTAAGAACGTTGAGAACCCAGCAGTTGTCGACACCAGCAAGATTTTGTTGCCACCCTTGCACATTAAGCTGGGTCTCATGAAAAACTTTGTCAAGGCAATGGAGAAAACAGATGAGGCTTTCAAATACCTCATCAGAAAATTTCCAAGACTGAGTGAAGCTAAAATAAGAGAGGGAGTATTTGTTGGTCCGCAAATTCGAAAACTTCTTCATGATGACGAGTTTCTTTGCGTGTTGCATGGCAAGGAAAAAGCAGCATGGCTAGCATTTAAGTCAGTGGTGGACAATTTTCTTGGAAACAACAGATCTGATAATTACAATGAAATTGTAGAAAATCTCCTTCAGAAGTATAAGAGTCTTGGCTGCAACATGTCTTTGAAAATTCATTTTCTGGATTCTCATCTGGATTTCTTTACGTCAAACTGTGGAGCGGTCAGTGATGAGCATGGTGAACGATTTCACCAGGACATTGCTGCTATGGAGACAAGGTATCAAGGCAATTGGAGCCCTTCAATGCTTGTTGATTACTGTTGGACTGTGACAAGAGACACCTCATCGATTGACTACAAGAAGCAAGGAAAAAGAAAAGCTCGAACAGCGACTGAATAATGACGGAATGGGTTCAAATGTGCCTTTTTAAAGCATGATATGTGAACTTTAAATAATGTTTTTATTTTTTCTATCATTTTATGTTAAAATATCAATTAATTGAGTATGTAACCACAATTTTTATAATGCTAAAGTAGAAAGACTAGCTGTTTAGCCCAGAGAAGTAAACAAGCATACATTATTTGTATTACTGTAATGTAAATTCATCATTTAAAAAAAAACCCAGAGCCAATTGGTGAATTTCATTATGATATTTGAAATCAGCATGTCAAAATCAATAAGAAATGGTACATTTAATTTCTGGTACAAAAAACTTTTGAAAATTTGTTGACTAGTGTTATTAAACCTGTTTATCTATAACTTTAAAGCTATAGTTGGATTAATCACTCTTGAGCGAATTGTATGTCTGCACGCGTATGAATTATACTGTTTTAAATACATAAACATATAGAGCTATAAAATTAATAATTGCTGAATCACCTTCAGCTGGGGCTTCAAAAAATACGAGTGAGTTAATATAACTCATAAATAAGGCTGAAAAGTAATAAGTTCATGACAGTGTGGTGAAGTGGGATGTTATAAATACTTATAGGGAACTTAGTGTACTGACTGAGATCAGCTGTGAAGGTATCTATATCTATTAAGAGTAGTGTATTATAGATAACCTTACTTGCTACCACATATCTATATATCTCAGTCAGAATTATTCTGGAATAGTGTGATGCTACGTTATGTGTCTAGGGTATGAGTATGGTGAAGTGTAAGTCACAACAACAGACAGATAAACAATTTAATTTAATCCACTACTCTTGACAACACGGTGACACTCACATACATATAACACTCTACAAAGATATCTTAAAAGAGTCACTAATAAACTTTCAAATAACAATATGTATTCATTACTGGCATGAATGAATATGTGTCCTGATTCAACTACAAGGGAACCAGGAATCACAATCAATTTAAATTACAAGTTATGTACAGAATGTATTTAATATGAATATTGTAGTGACATATATTATTACAAATGTTCTATGTGTGTCAGTTGTGTAGTAGTAAAATGAGGTAATACTGGTTTTGTTTTGTTCAAGCTCTGTTGGTATTTGTCATCATGACTTCAATAGTTTGTCCTTAGGGACCAGTATTGGAGATGTTCACAGTTCCTGATTTTAAGACAAGTAAATTCCCCTCTGAATAGTATTTTTATAAAGTTATTTCAAGATGAGGGGACATAATGTTGAGCTCAGCTGGCCAACTCTGCTTATCTTGAGTGATGGCGGCAGGAAAGGACTCCTCTGCTCGAATTCTCCTCTGGGCTCAGGAGACACCTCACTGATAGCTAAAAAGACCAAGGAGTATGCTGTCCGACACTGGATTCAGCAAATCTCTGACCAGATGCTGCTCAGTACCATCAAGACCACTGTCCCACAATTCATACGAATAACACAGATACGTTGATTAGCAATGAATTCTGGCACAAACTGGCACAAACTTCCATCTGCCTATGTTCCAGGCTTTTATTGAGCCAAATATATGCTGGCTTCAACGCACTGATGCTTTATCAAGCTATTTTAAACAAGTGGTTTCGAACTAACGCTCCCAAGTGTGTATATCAGCGAGACTGGCCAATGAGCCACGTTTCGACAAGTGTTTGAAAAAATGTTATCTTTTCCCGTCTCCCCCAACAACCAAGATAGTATTTATAGCCCGACCAATCGTGGTTAGGCTTTCATTTGTTGCGCTCCAATCAATTTGGAGTTTACATGGTAGGCTATTTATGTAACGTAAGGTTTTTTTCAAACACGTTATAAAAAAATCTTATGAGCAGAAATGATTTTATGCTGTCAGGCACCCCCACTATTTTATTTTGGGTATAATTTATTAATTCCTGGACTATTTGCGTAACGTTTTACATATTATTTGTCAGCAAGCCCTAAGGAACCCAATTTTCCCACTTTAAAAGAGCTACGTGGCTGCGTTCAAAATATGTATTTTCTACTACCTCCTGTTTGGAAGATGTGCTGTCTGGGTACTGTTATGTTTTCAACCGTAAACCCATCTAATGTTATCTTTTCTAATAAGAGTCTGTTATGATTTATAAACCTAACTCTGGGAAAGGGTAGTGTATTTTATCACTGTCCGTCTGAAAAAGTTAGTGCTTGTAGACTTACACGCGTGATGCCAGCATTTGTATATCGCGCGTCGCGTGTTGCATGCGTTCCTGATTTTCAGCCCTCCCCTCTCGCTATCCTTTTGTCCATCTGTTCGTTCGTTTTGGTAACGTAATATAATTAATGTTAGGATTAATTTAGGTCATTACGCAGTCTCTCAATGTTTTTTCCAAGAAATACAGCACACGTTTCATTGAAGAAAGCGGGTATAATACAGTAAGCTTTTACTATCAACGTGAAAGCGTTACAATTTGCAGACGAAGCAGAAAACAAGGGGATTTCGAGTACATTCCTTGTGACAGCAATGTCATTTTACCATTGCTCTTCTCTTTATTAATTTTATTTGTTAGGCTTCATATTTACCTAATAATTTATATATGTGGATTAGAATATTTCATGACACCTCCCCTCTTAAAACAGACATTATATGTCAGTCCTTTATTCTATATACACATAGAGAAATTTATTATTATTTCTGGGGTTTACGGTGATTCTCATCACACGGATGGCGGCTTAAAAAATCCGCTCCCAGATTGGTTTTTCCAGATATATATTCAATGCTAAAATTATATGGAGCCAGAAGCAAAGACCATCGGAGTAACCTAGAGTTCTCATGCTTAGCCTGTGCTAAAAACGATAAAGGTTTGTGGTCAGTTTGCAACTTAAATGCCTTCCCATATAGATAAATATTGAATTTCTTTATTGCCCATATTACTGCAAGACATTCTTTTTCGCTAGTTGAGTAGTTGATTTCAGCTTTATTCAACTTTCTGCTAGCATATGCCACTGGGCTTAATTCCCCATCCAATGCATCTGATTTCTGTAGTAGAGTTGCACCTAACCCAATATTACTTGCATCCGTCCTTACTATGAATTCTTGACTTAAGTCAGGTAATTTCAAAATGGGTTTACTTGTGAGCTTTTCCTTCAATTCTTGGTAAGTCATTTCACATTGTGGTGTCCATGTAATGCGATCTGGAAGTCCTTTACGTGTCAATTCAGTTAACGGTGCACATATGGAATTAAAGTTCTTGATATACTTCTGGTAGAAACCACATAATGAGACAAAGGATCTCACGTCCTTCTTGGTTTGTGGTCTCGGGGCTTTCTGTAGTTTCTCTAAATTCTTTGGGTCAGGGGTCATGTTTCCCTGATAAACTGTGTGTCCCAAAAATTCCAATTCTTTACATCCAACGCAACATTTGGTTGGTCGGGCTGTTAAATTTGCCTCCCTAAGTCGATCAAACAGCATGTTCAGAGAGTCAATGTGTTCCTCAAATGTTTCTGTTGCTATAAGGATATCATCCATAAAATTTGTTATACAGGGATTATTCGAGGATCCAATAATTTTCTCATCATTCTAGAGAAGACACTAGGCGCATTCTTCAATCCAAATGGCAATCTATTAAACTCATAGTGTCCTTCTGAGGTACTAAAAGCTAGGTATGGTCTAACCTCAGGTTTTACTGGAATCTGATAGTATCCTTTACTCAGATCCACTTTTGAGAAATATTTAGCTTTATTTAACCTGGCAAACAGCTGATTTGTATCCGGCAATGGATCCACCTGTCCTTCTGTAATAGCATTCAGTCTCCTGTAATCTATACAGAGTCTATGTTCTCCAGAGGGCTTCCTTAAGAGTACAACACCGGAACTATACGAAGACTCACTGTGCGAAATAATTCCTTCCTTCAATAGATAGTCTATCTCTTCCTTCAAAGCTTTTTCCTTAGCAAACGGAATCGAATATGGTTTCATACAGACAGGTGTGGAGTCTATGAGTTTCATATCATATTCCAATAGGTTTGTATGCCCTGGTCGGTCTGTTAACACCTCTGCATGATTATTTAGAACCTGTTGCACTCTCTCTTTCTGAGTTTTCGTTAAATGTGTACTGATTTTCACCTGTGCTGCTGTCTCACAGGGGTGTAATGGATATTCAAATGATGAAAGTGGTTCCTTTTTCATCTCCATGGCGATGGACAAGGTCAACAAGTGTGTCTCTTCCTGATGTTCTCTTTCCAAATATTTCTTCAGGAGATTCACATGATAGATTTTTTCTTTCCCCTTCTTATCTATCTTATAATTTGTTCTAGACACCTTCTCTAGAACTGTATATGGACCCTGCCATCCAATTTGTAACTTATTCTGACTCCCAGGCAAAAGAAGCAGTACTTTCTCTCCCACAGCCAAATTTCTGTCTTGCGCCTTCCTGTTATAATAGGCAGCATGTTTCTTCCTGGCTTGTTTCAAATTTTCATTGGCAAGTTTCCAGCCAGTTTTTAACCGAGTGGTCAGCTCATTCACATATTGGTATGAAGATGTAATGTTTTCCTCTGCCTTTTCATCAGTCCACGTTCTTAACAAAGCTACATATGGACCTTTAATTGTGTGGACCTATTTGTCCATGCACCGGTATGGTCTCTTCCACTCGAAGCTTTATAGTGATGATTTTTCCTCCCAGAATTTTCATTCACAAAACGACCGCTACCAATTTTTCTTTTGGGGCTTTCTCCCCTCTTAAAATTCTTGATGAGAGATTTCCTCTCTACATCCTCTTCCTCCAGTTTGTTTAAGTCCGATTGAGGGATTGTCGGCTTATCCTGGGGTAAGACATCCTTTTGCACTCTCCGCATAGTGGCCATTGTAAAACAGTTAAGTGAAGCTTGTCCGTGAAAAGGGGCTTCCCATTCCATTTGGTCCACTTTATCAAATTTATTTTTCCTTTTATTGTTAGGCCTGATTTTGCCCCATGGCGTGTCCAGGTCCTGATCCATGTTCCCACTTGTGGGTGTTCCCTCATGTGCTATGCTACACCTTTCTACAAAATTTCAATGTCCCATCTTGCTTTGGGCCAATAATAATTGTGAGCCACCTTTTGAATGATGGTACCTATCTTCTCATGGTCCCCATCTGGTTTCACATGTAGGCTCCTTATTAAGTCTGTCCTATATCTTTTTGGAAGAACCAGCTGTCCGTGACCATTGGATCTAGCTCCAGTCTTCCTATACATCAACTTGTTTTTCATGTAAAAATCTCCCTTGCCTGGAGTTGTATGACAAGTTGACAATTTTCTGAAACAAGGCTTGAGTGTTTTATCCCCAGCCTGTGCCTTCCTCATCTCTTCTGGAGTGGTATCTAACATAATATCCTCCTCCTGTCTTGAGGTCGACCTGACCTGAAGGGTTGCCATATACACAGGTTTCCTTCTACAATGGTCAGTGTCATGATTGTTCATCTGACAATTTTTACACCACCTTTTTCCTTGGTTGAAAGATTTTCTTTCATCATATTTCCTTTCATCGAATTGTGGGAATTTATTTTTATTGTCATACCGTGGCCTATCAAATTGGTGCTTACCTTTATTTTGATCCCTAGGATCAAATTTATTAAAGTTCTGTGGTGCCCTAAAGTTATCCACCTGTTTCTTTTTATTACCTGTTACCTCTGCTTGAGCTGCTTGATACCTTTCAGCAACATTTAGCAACTCACCCAGCCTCTCTGCACCTTGTTCCATGAGAAACTTTCTCAGGTCTGGAGCCATGGACTCTCTTAATTGCTCTATAAGGACCATTTCCTTAAGATCTTGGGTTTTCCCCAGAGAAGTCCATTTCTCCAAGTATGTCTCGATTCGTGCAGAGAACTGGTGATAGGTTTCACCTGACAGTAGTTTAGCATTCCTAAATTTTTTTCTATAGAATTCTGCATTCTTTTCATACCTTAACAAAAGAGCCTGCTTTAGCATGTCATAATTTTCCTGATCACCTCTGCTCATTTTTGCAAAAACTTCATAAGCTGCCCCACGAAGTCCCTGAGATAACTTTAAGCTCCACCTTTCTCTCTCTAACCCATACGTGGTAGCTAATAGCTCATACCTATTTATATAGCTCTCAATATCATCGTCTTTCTCAACAAAATGATCTAAATGAAAATTCATAGCTGAGATTGAGGCTCCCTGAGTAACCGTAGCATCAGAGGCAAAGGGACTGGCACCATTTTCAGGAGCATGGCCTTGAAACTCAAACTCCCTTAGTCGTAATTCATGTTCCCTTTGTAATCTTTTCTCCTCCTTTTCTGCTTCCCTCTCTGCAGCTAATCTCTTCTCTTCCCTTTCTGCAGTCTGTCTTCTTTCCTCGGCTTCCCTTTCTGCAGCTAATTTCTTCTCTTCTGCTTCCAATTTCTTAGCCTCTTTGTCAGCCTCAATCTGCAACCTCTTAGTCTCAGCCTCAGCTTGCAACCTCTTAGTCTCAGCCTCCAACTTTCTTTCGGCCTCTTTTTCTAATCTTCTTTCTTCGCGTTCAATAAATTTGTCACATTCCGTTGTGACATAGGCAACCATAACTTGCCCATCTAATCCTAACTCTTTTGCAGTCTGAACCGCAGCAGATCGAAATTTGGCCAGGTCCGCCATTGTCTATTATGTAAATTTATACAATGTCTAACCAACAATTCAATCTCTAATGGACAACACAGGCACCGTGAGCTCAACCTTATTTAATTCCACCCAAGGATACCTTTTAATTCTTATATTCCCTGAAGTGAATTACCCCCAATATTTTTAATAGTTAAAGATTCAAAATCCCAAGAGCGAGACCCCAATATATGTGGTGAAGTGGGATGTTATAAATACTTATAGGGAACTTAGTGTACTGACTGAGATCAGCTGTGAAGGTATCTATATCTATTAAGAGTAGTGTATTATAGATAACCTTACTTGCTACCACATATCTATATATCTCAGTCAGAATTATTCTGGAATAGTGTGATGCTACGTTATGTGTCTAGGGTATGAGTATGGTGAAGTGTAAGTCACAACAACAGACAGATAAACAATTTAATTTAATCCACTACTCTTGACAACACGGTGACACTCACATACATATAACACTCTACAAAGATATCTTAAAAGAGTCACTAATAAACTTTCAAATAACAATATGTATTCATTACTGGCATGAATGAATATGTGTCCTGATTCAACTACAAGGGAACCAGGAATCACAATCAATTTAAATTACAAGTTATGTACAGAATGTATTTAATATGAATATTGTAGTGACATATATTATTACAAATGTTCTATGTGTGTCAGTTGTGTAGTAGTAAAATGAGGTAATACTGGTTTTGTTTTGTTCAAGCTCTGTTGGTATTTGTCATCATGACTTCAATAGTTTGTCCTTAGGGACCAGTATTGGAGATGTTCACAGTTCCTGATTTTAAGACAAGTAAATTCCCCTCTGAATAGTATTTTTATAAAGTTATTTCAAGATGAGGGGACATAATGTTGAGCTCAGCTGGCCAACTCTGCTTATCTTGAGTGATGGCGGCAGGAAAGGACTCCTCTGCTCGAATTCTCCTCTGGGCTCAGGAGACACCTCACTGATAGCTAAAAAGACCAAGGAGTATGCTGTCCGACACTGGATTCAGCAAATCTCTGACCAGATGCTGCTCAGTACCATCAAGACCACTGTCCCACAATTCATACGAATAACACAGATACGTTGATTAGCAATGAATTCTGGCACAAACTGGCACAAACTTCCATCTGCCTATGTTCCAGGCTTTTATTGAGCCAAATATATGCTGGCTTCAACGCACTGATGCTTTATCAAGCTATTTTAAACAAGTGGTTTCGAACTAACGCTCCCAAGTGTGTATATCAGCGAGACTGGCCAATGAGCCACGTTTCGACAAGTGTTTGAAAAAATGTTATCTTTTCCCGTCTCCCCCAACAACCAAGATAGTATTTATAGCCCGACCAATCGTGGTTAGGCTTTCATTTGTTGCGCTCCAATCAATTTGGAGTTTACATGGTAGGCTATTTATGTAACGTAAGGTTTTTTTCAAACACGTTATAAAAAAAATCTTATGAGCAGAAATGATTTTATGCTGTCAGGCACCCCCAATATTTTATTTTGGGTATAATTTATTAATTCCTGGACTATTTGCGTAACGTTTTACATATTATTTGTCAGCAAGCCCTAAGGAACCCAATTTTCCCACTTTAAAAGAGCTACGTGGCTGCGTTCAAAATATGTATTTTCTACTACCTCCTGTTTGGAAGATGTGCTGTCTGGGTAAACCCATCTAATGTTATCTTTTCTAATAAGAGTCTGTTATGATTTATAAACCTAACTCTGGGAAAGGGTAGTGTATTTTATCACTGTCCGTCTGAAAAAGTTAGTGCTTGTAGACTTACACGCGTGATGCCAGCATTTGTATATCGCGCGTCGCGTGTTGCATGCGTTCCTGATTTTCAGCCCTCCCCTCTCGCTATCCTTTTGTCCATCTGTTCGTTCGTTTTGGTAACGTAATATAATTAATGTTAGGATTAATTTAGGTCATTACGCAGTCTCTCAATGTTTTTTTCCAAGAAATACAGCACACGTTTCATTGAAGAAAGCGGGTATAATACAGTAAGCTTTTACTATCAACGTGAAAGCGTTACAATTTGCAGACGAAGCAGAAAACAAGGGGGATTTCGAGTACATTCCTTGTGACAGCAATGTCATTTTACCATTGCTCTTCTCTTTATTAATTTTATTTGTTAGGCTTCATATTTACCTAATAATTTATATATGTGGATTAGAATATTTCATGACAGACAGCTTACATTATCTTAGTTGTTATGCTTGCTTTTTTTTAAAATCCTGTGAGGGCCCTTAAATTGAAGCATTATTCTTCTATTTATATCTCTGCCAAGAGTAATCTTGAGCGAAAGTTGATACCTTTGAAAATCCTCATCATTATACTTTACGTTTGGCCATAGTTTGGCAACTACTTCGGAGCAGGAGAGACCATACTGTCAAAGCATTGCCTGATAGTAGTATTGCGTCTACCTGTCCAGATGAATAAAGTCTCTTGGAAAGTCTACACTTGATCAAGCTAGAGCAGTGTCCGTAGAGTACGAAATTTAAGGAGATAAGTGAACTGTCTTATTGAGAAAGCAAAATCCAGAAGTCCCCATATGGCCAATTAAGGACATTGACAATTGATTAATTTCCAGCTTGTAATTTTGTAAATTCACATCTGAAACTTTTACTAGACATTTATTTTAATTATTAAAGTGTACTGATATATTTTTGTTTAAATTGTAGTTACAGTTCGAAATTTTGTTCTTGTGTGAAATTCAAAAGAACATTTAGTACTTTAAAATCAGTAGGGATAACTAACGAGCTGCATTCCACCCAACTATTAATAGAGACACCCTTGGAGCATAGTATAGGTCTAGCGTGAAGGTGACTTACTTCACAGCTCTCTTCTACAGCTAACAACTTAAACTGTGTTATCTACCTGACTTGCCTTGTGCCATCCCTACCTCTAGTTCACCAGTTCTCTTCTCCATTTCTGGAAACTGTTTTATTATCTAACTTTCATCCTATTATGGTTGCATACTGTAAATGAATGCTGTTATGTTAACTTAATAATGTTGCATGCCTTTAAATTAAAGTATCATGTGGGAATGAAAGGATATAGTATGCAAGATAAATGAGAGTGGAAGGGCAGAATGTTAGACGGGCCTGCGCGCCCATATCTTAATCCTTCGAAAATAAAGTTCGTTCGTTCGTTCGCCATAAAAGAGTCCAATGGCACTACCCTCCAGGCTGTCATCTAGGAACGACTTCTTCCCCCCCCCCCCCCACCCACCTGTTTTAGTACGCCACTGAGTTGAGCTTATTGATTTTGAACATAAAAGATTTGAAACGTGACAAATATAGAAAGGTCAGGTGATCTTAAATAAAAGTGGTTTAACAAATACGAACATTTTCAACGCTTGCGTACAGAATGGAAAAGCGATTAATAAAGAAAAAAAAAACCTGACAGAAAAAAAAACCGTGCTCAAAGTTTTAATAACTAACTAAAAGCACGTACATTATCCCATCTCATAATCATCAGCATCAAGTGTCATGTCTGATCGCGTCAACGATTAATTCCCTTCAGAAATCACTGCCTTGTGGACAACATTGCTCTTCAGATGCTTGCCTTATTTCCGACCATCTTTTCATTCGATCTTAGGTCTTCCTATAATGCACTCTCTCTCTCTCTCTCTCTCTCTCTCTCTCTCTCTCTCTCTCTCTCTCTCTCTCTGTCTTTCTATCCATCTCTCTGTCTCTCTCTCGCTCGCTCTCTCTGTTATTTTTGGTAACATCAATAAATTATCAAATAACTTGACATAAGAGGCAGAGGCCTTGAATACTGCAGCAGCAGTCCCTGATGAGAACGGAAAGGCAAGTAGCATTTTTCACAGATGCGCTGTCAGTAATTACAGCGGTGCCAAGCCAAAATAATGCGGATCTAGACAACCTAAGAGGGTTACTCTACAAACTATGTCAGCGAATCAAAAGTGTTGTGATAGAGATGATCCGATCCCACTGCAGCATCCCTGTCAGTAAAGTGGCTGACAGATTGGCTAAGGTCGGCGGAGAGCTGCCACTGCCTGAGACACAGCTTAACTTAACTTATACGTAGCCTGCACACACACACACACACACACACACACACACACACACACACACACACGCGCGCGCGCGCGCACACACACACACATACACACACACATATATATATATAAGATATCAGCTTTACGAGGTGGGGTGTCACCAGTCCCCATCCTCATTGCCTTTGCCTTCCCTAACTCAAGAGCAGAGTCACTTAACGATTTGTAGTTTGGCAAACTGCAGTGTGACGCTACGTGATTTCGATCCTGGTAACTTTGCCTGCAGAAGAAAAGCGTCATCACCACCCAGCCACTGGAAATGAGGCTCAACACGGTAAACTGTCTCCTGAGATGGTGGATGGGTGGAGGCAAATGAAACTCATGTGATATCAATCCGCTCTCCCCCCAAATCTTTAACTAGAAGAAAAAGGAAGAAAGAAAAAGAAAGAAAGAAAAAAACACAGAAAGAAAGGAAAAGGAAGAAAGAACATATAGAAGATGTGTCAGATTATCACAGATAAGACAAAGTCTTACCTGTACCTTTCCTTGGTTGTAAACAGTCCGTAGCTGTGTATACAATGCGACTGCTCAATTTAGATAGGAAGATTCAGCTACCGCTGAAGTCACGAAGGTTCATAGTCGTAGAATATTAACCATACAATCCCTACTTTCGGTCGTCCTTAGTTCAGTAACTCGTAGTTTGAGATTCAGTGACTGAGAACTTAAAAGAAAAACCAAAACTGAGTTCCATGCACAGATCGAAAAATGTTCCATGTATGCGCATAAATCACAGCTTTCGATTGACCGTCTGTGATAGTAAATAAATAAATTTTACACACATAAAGCTATATTTCAGGAACTCGTGAGCGCCGGTAATAGCCTCATCGTTGTCTGGCTCTCAAATTGCATCGAGTGTGTTCTCAACCAAGCCGTCAATCAATGAACAATACGAAAGGTGGCAAAATAGGGAGGAGCTAAGGGCGGGGCGTGAATCATATGATTGGTTTATTGATGTGGCAGATGACAAGAAACTAGACGAAACGAAAGGAACAATGAATGACAGTAATATTTGCGTGAAATTGACATTGTTGTCACAGGTTTCGCGGTACAAGCTATCCAATGGAGCAATTTACAGACGATGAATAAAATTATCATTTTATTCATTCACATGTCATCCTTCAGTTCGCCAAGGAGTACTGGCCTTAGGCTAAAGGTATTTTATATTTGTAGATGCGCCCTAATATACCTGATTAAGTTGAACTGGACGCGACTCGCCAAAACGAGGCAAAATTTTACTTTAAAAAAAAAAATATTCGCCTTCAACAAACTTACGAATAGATCTCCTGTACTGTGCCATCACCTCAATGTCTTTCCATGTTTTCTTTTAACTTTTTTCATTTCTGTCTTAACTACTCTTCTCTATTGTCGTAGATTTGTGATAGGTGAATTAAGACTTGGTTTGGTCCCTTCTGAATAGCAATAGAAACAAGTGATAGCTCAGTGGGAAATGATGAAATAGAAATAGATTTCACGAGTGAGATGGAGGAAATATATTAGAGTCGGTCTCTGACCCTCGAGATGATTTCTCTCAGTCAGCCTATCATCTACAACAGATTAAGATTTGTCAGACCGTCTAGTATAATATATATATATATATATATATATATATATATATATATATATATATATACATATATATATATATATATATATAATATATATATATTAT
Source organism: Oreohelix idahoensis (assembly GCA_024509875.1). Classification (NCBI taxonomy): domain Eukaryota; kingdom Metazoa; phylum Mollusca; class Gastropoda; order Stylommatophora; family Oreohelicidae; genus Oreohelix; species Oreohelix idahoensis. The sequence goes on along the minus strand of JAMPIV010003971.1, from coordinate 22,171 downwards.
ATACATATATATATATATATATATCTATATATATATATATATATATATATATATATATATATATATATATATCTATATATATATATATATATATATATATATATATATATATATATAATATATATATAAATATATATATATATATATATATATATATATATATATATATATATATATATATAGTGAAATTGACAGAGATACAACGGTAAAATATCTCCAAAGATAACATTTAAGGATAAAAACACAATGCGTAGGCTGCGAATAGTACATGAAAGATTGACGTTAGGTCATAAAAACATAATAATTGAGGCTGCGAATAGTACATGGAAAGGCGTGAGGACTAGAAAGGCTAAGGATAAGGAAAAAAATATGGGGCGCAATTGGGGGGGGGGGGGGGGGGGAGGGGGGGGGGGGGGGGGGGGGTGGGGGGGAGGGGGGGGGGAAAACGGAGAAAAGTCACGTTTCCCAAGTTGACATAAAAAGTAAGCAACTCGACAGAAGGGACCATAGATATGTTACGCCACAGTCATTTGTTGGACGCTTTTGCGCGATACCAAGGCCTTGATTTGAATTCAGCGGCTAAACGCAGATGTTAGGAATATTACAAAAATTAAAAAGTACTTTTTTTCTTAATATTAATGTTAGGAATATAAAAATTAGCTGGCCGGATGGCCTATTCTGAGCAGTGAACTAATATGTTCTTAATTTTACAGACGGATAGATAATATTGAAGATAATGACAAAAGACAGTGTTGTTCACATCATCGACAGACTGTATTGAATCTAAAAGTGTCGCTAATTGCACAAAAAAACACGACTTTGGGACGCAGGTGTTCAAATTTACTTAGTATGGAGGAGAGGGTTTTTGGGTGGTAGCTCTTTAGTGTAGGAAATTTGAAATTCAAATAAACCTAGGCAGGGATTGGCCACAGACAAGCATATTGTCGGCGCTTAGACGCGGATTTGGGGTCATTTCTCAATAGTTGTTCAGTGATAGACACAGATTTTAAAGTGTGGTGATTTCCATATGAAAGAAAGTGTAATAAATTTAGGGACGCCATACTATAGCCAGCAGCTCAGCTGAGTTTTGCTAGCAGTTCTGTGTTATTTATTCATAATCTGGTAAGATTGAAATTATTTCCTTATATATTTTGAATATTGTTTCATGTTCGAGTGATTTGATACTGCCATAACGAAATCTAGCCTTACAAACAAGTAGGGATTTGCTCTAGATCCCCCGCCCTAGTCAGGGTCTAGGGACCAACAATGTACATAAACTCCAGCAAGGATTATGCAAGACAGATCAAGTGTTGAGAATAATGAAACATATTACCTATCCTCTTTTAGGGCAGACAACTAATAAATATTTTTCAGAACCTATAGTCTGGGAGGATCTATCTGATGTAAAACCACCATGGTAAATGTGCTGTTTGGTCAGAGAGATCTGACCTGTCTGTATGATGTGGTTGTTGTGTCAGTGTTGTGTCCAGACGTGGGTAGAGAATAGATTTTGACACATGGCCCATACTTTGATTGCAGAGCTGTGAGTTTCTGTTGTCAACAAAGCAGTGACTATTCAGTTGGTGACTTTACTCGAGTGTATCTGTGCAGTACTTGTGACAGAGACCACCATTATTGCCCGCCAGCACGGAGAGGTGGGACCACCTGATTTCAGCACCAGAGCTACAACGACAAGATGAGTGAGCCTCTGGTCTGCTGGACATTCACCAACGCTGTGCAGTTACTAATACCCTCATAAAAATTCCCACCATTTTCTGGACACTGTGTAGTCAATATAGACAGGTGTGATGAGGCCACCCCAACAGCACAAACATTAAATATCCTCCCAAGTAGATGACTACTAGAACATTTTAATAAAACTAACTAGTATAGTACATATATATGTACACTATTGCATTTATGATATAATATTCCATGCATTTCTTTCATAATCTCTAAATCTTTTTAAGTTCTGGTCAACCTAAAAAATTGATCCAGAACAAAATAAATGTAATATAATTTTTATCAAAAATTTTACACACGTGAGTTAGTTCAGTGTATTTTAACATTTATTAATATTATTAGTCTTGTTAAATATCTGTGGGTATATCTATAACCTATTACACCACACTACATATCATAACCCTAGACACTTTACGTAGCCACATTCATTAAAAAAAATTAAGTGTGAGGTCGTAGTGGTAGCAAGAAAGGCCTTCTGACAATTCACAACTACATTTTATCTCAGGAGCCTTCACAGCTGGCCTCATACAATTACATTTAGTAATATCACCATCATACAATACCATCAACACCACTACATAAATTGGGGTCTTGTCCAGGGATAATTAGCCCAACAGTAATATTAGGATCTCCTGGTGGGAGAAATAAAAGTAGGGAAATAAATTGTAAAATTCCCTTTAAAATTAAAAGTGTCCCTACAGATAAAAGTTAGTGAATCTTCACAGCCAGTAATAATTAATTAGTTAACTGGTTAGTTAGAATTGGTTAGACTATAGTCATAAGAAGTACTTAGTGTATTTACTGGTTAGAGATTTATCTTGTATATTATTATATTGTCTAAAAAGTATGGCGGAGCTGGCAAAATTTAGATCAGCTGCTGTGCTCACCGCGAAGGAGATGGGAATGGATGGTCAAATTTTAATTCAATACGTAACGGCTGAATGTGATAAATATATTGAACGGGAAGAAAGGAGATTAGAAAAAGAGGCTGAAAGAAAATTGGAGTCTGACAGGTTGGTTGAAGAGAAGAAGTTAGCGTCTGAGACTAAGAGGTTGCAGATTGAGGCTGACAAAGAGGCAAAGGCATTGGAGGCAGAAGAAAAACGACAGCAAAGGGAGGCAGAAGAAAAACGACAGCAAAGGGAGGCAGAAGAAAAAAGGTTGACTGCCGAAAGGGAGGCAGAAGATAGAAGGTTGCAACGGGAGCACGAATTACGACTAAGGGAGCTGGAATTACAAGGCCAGGCTCCTGAAAATGGTGCCAGCCCTTTTGCCTCAGATGTTACGCCCAGTCTGGGAGCCTCAAACTCAGCTATGGGGTTTCATTTAGACCATTTTGTTGAAAAAGACGATGACATAGAGGGGTACCTAGGACGTTTTGAGTTATTAGCTACTACATATGGGTTAGAGAGAGAGAGGTGGAGCTTAAAGCTATCACAGGGATTGAGAGGTACTTCTTATGAAGTATTTGCCAAAATGAACAGGGAAGACCAAGACAATTATGACATGTTAAAGCAGGCTTTTGTAGTGGTGTTTGATGGTATTGTATGATGGTGTTATTACTAAATGTAAATTGTATGAGGCCAGCTGTGAAGGCTCCTGAGATAAAATGTAGTGGTGAATTGTCAGAAGGCCTTTCTTGCTACCACTACGACCTCACACTTAATTTTTTTTAATGAATGTGGCTACGTAAAGTGTCTAGGGTTATGATATGTAGTGTGGTGTAATGGATTATAAATATACCCACAGATATTAACAAGACTAATAATATTAATAAATGTTAAAATACACTGAACTAACTCACGTGTGTAAAATTTTTTGATATAAGTATATTACATTTATTTTGTTCTGTGTCAATTTTTTAGGTTGACCAGAACTTAAAAGGATTTAGAGATTATGAAAAGAAATGCATAGAATATTATATCATAAATGCAATAGTGTACATATATATGTACTATACTAGTTAGTTTTATTAAAATGTTCTAGTATTCATCTACTTGGGAGGATAGTACTGTTTGTGCTGTTGGGGTGGCCTCATCACACCTGTCTATATTGACTACACAGTGTCCAGAAAATGGTGGGAATCTTTATGGGGTTCTTAGTAACTAAAGGGCGTTGGTGAAAGTCCAGCAGACCAGAGGCTCACTCATCTGGTAGTTGTCGCTCTGGTGCTGAAATCAGGTGGTCCCACCTCTCCGTGCTGGCGGGCAATAATGGTGGTCTCTGTCACAAATACTGCACAGATACACTCGAGTAAAGTCACCAACTGAATAGACCCTGCTTTGTTGACGACAGAAACTCGCAGCTCTGCAATCAAAGTATGGGCCATGTGTCAAAATCTATTCTCTACCCACGTCTGGACACAACAGTGACACAACAACCACATCATACAGACAGGTCAGATCTCTCTGACCAAACAGCACATTTACCATGGTGGTTTTACATCAGATAGATCCTCCCAGACTATAGATCCTGAAAAATGTTTATTAGTTTTCGGCCCTAAAAGAGGATAGGTAATATGTATCATTATTCTCAACACTTGATCTGTCTTGCATAATCCTTGCTGGAGTTTATGTACATTGTTGGTCCCTAGACCCTGACTAGGGCGGGGGGTCTAGAGCAAATCCCTACTTGTTTGTAAGGCTAGATTTCGATATGGCAGTATCAAATCACTCAAACATGAAACAATATTCAAAATATATAAGGAAATAATTTCAATCTTACCAGATTATGAATAAATAACACAGAATTGCTAGCAAAACTCAGCTGAGCTGCTGGCTATAGTATGGCGTCCCTAAATTTATTTCACTTGCTTTCATATGGAATCACCACACTTTAAAATCTGTGTCTATCACTGAACAACTATTGAAGAATGGCCCCACTTTCGCGTCTGAGCGCTAATGATATGATTGTCTGTGGCCAATCACTGCCTCGGTTTATTTTAAATTTCAAATTTCCTACCATAAAGTCATTTCAGTCATGCTTCAGTCAAGTATGGATGTTTATCTGTTAGTCTGTCCGTCTCTACTTGTGTTTCTAAAAAAAATGTGCTTGATTTTTGAACCAACCTTTCTCTCCCCTCCAAAATTTTGTCGTTAAAAGTTATATTTAGACACAGCTACCGCTCAAAAACCCTCTCCTCCATACTAAGTAAATTTGAACACCTGCGTCCAAGGTCGTGTTTTTGTGTGCAAATTGCGACACTTTTTTATTCAACACAGTCTGTCGATGATGTGAACTACACTGTCTTTTGTCATTATCTTCAATATTATCTATCCGTTTGTAAAATTAAGACCATCTTAGTTCACTGCTCAGAATAGGCCATCCGGCCAGCTAATTTTTATATTCCTAACATTAATATTAAGAAAAAATTACTTTTTAATTTTTGTAATATTCCTAACATCTGCGTTTTACCGCTCCATTCAAATCAAAAGCTTGGTATCGCAAAAGCGTCCAATAAATGACTGTGGCGTAACATATCTAGGGTCCCTTCTGTGGAGTTGCTTACTTTTTATGTCAACTTGGGAAACGTGACTTTTCTCCGTTCCCCCCCCCCCCCCCCCCCCCCAATTGCGTCTCCTTAGCCTTTCCAGTCATATTTTTTTTTCTTTTTGATCCGCCGTTCCCCTCCTGTCTAGCAAGTCAATTATTATGGAGGATGATGACCCGCGGTCTAGGCGATCATGTACATCAGCAGCCTACGCATTATGTTTTTATCCTTAAATGTTATCTTTGGAGGGATTTTACCGTTGTATCTCTGTCAATTTCACTACACATCTCCCCACTTGAAAACATGCCTATGGCAAGTTCCAAAACCAGCGATACACATAGGTAAAATTACTCCTCACGTCTGCCACTACTCTAATTTTGATCACAGGGGTGCCGACTGAGGAAATCTGCACCGACATTCAATTTTGCCTGGGATATATTGGATACTAAACTGATAAGGTTGAAGCAATAAAGACCACCTCAGCAATCTTGCGTTTTCATGCTTAGCCTGAGACAAGAACACGAGAGGCTGATGGTCCGTCTCCACCACAAATGTCCTACCATACAGATAGATTTGAAACTTCTTTATTGCCCAGATTAATGCTAAACATTCCTTTTCGCTTGTGGAGTATCCTTGTTCCGCCTTATTCAATTTGCGGCTTGCATAAGCGACTGGTTTAAGTTCCCCATCAGGTGAAGATGATCTTTGCAACAAAGCCCCTCCGAGTCCTACATTACTTGCATCGGTTCTTAAGACAAAGTCCTGTGTCAAATCAGGCAGTTTGAGAATAGGCTTGCTAGTGAGTTTTTTCCTTTAACTCTTGAAATGCTAGTTCACATTGTGCAGTCCAAATAATTTTATCTGGAAGTCCCTTGCGAGTCAGATCAGTCAGAGGAGCACAAATAGCGTTAAAATTTTTGATGTATTTCTGATAAAATCCGCATAACGACACGAATGATCGCACGTCCTTTTTTGTTTGCGGCCTAGGTGCTCTCTGCAGTTTTTCCAAATTCTTAGGATCAGGGGTCATATTACCCTGATATACCGTGTGTCCCAAGAATTCCAACTCTTTGCATCCAATACAACATTTTGTTGGCCTAGCAGTTAAGTTCGCCTCCCGAAGTCTATCAAACAACATCTCCAGAGCTTCAATGTGTTCTTCAAATGTCTCGGTGGCGACGAGAATATCATCCATGAAATTTGTGATACATGGGTTATTCAGGGGATCCAACAATTTTCGCATCATCCTTGAAAACACACTCGGAGCATTTTTCAGTCCGAATGGTAGCATATTGAATTCATAATGTCCATCCGAAGTGCTAAAAGCCAAATAAGGTCTCACTTCAGGCTTCACTGGGATCTGGTAATAGCCTTTACTAAGATCCACCTTTGAAAAGTATTTTGCCTTGTTCAGTCTGGCAAATAACTGTTTTGTGTCTGGTAATGGATCCACTTGTCCTTCTGTGACAGCATTCAGTTTCCTGTAATCTATGCACAGTCTGTGTTCCCCAGACGGTTTTCTCAACAAAACGACACTAGAACTAAAAGATGATTCACTGTGCGAAATAATCCCCTCCTTCAACAAATACTCTATTTCTTCCTTCAATGCCTTCTCCTTCGCGAACGGAATAGAATAGGCTCTCATACAGATTGGGTTTGAGTCTACCAGTTTCATGTCATACTGTAGCAAATTTGTATGGCCTGGTTTATCTGTTAATACATCTGTATGTTCCTCCAGAACTTGTTGAACTCTCTCCCTCTGGTTTTTAGTCAGGTGCTTACTGACTTTTACCTGTGCTGCTGTTTCACAAGGATGTAATGGGTATTCATGTGAGGTGAGTGGTTCCTTTTGCATCTGGGTTGCAATAGCCAAGGTCAATAAAGGGGTGCTTTCCTGGAGTGGTCTGTCCAGATACTTCTTTAACAGGTTTACATGATAAACTTTTTCCTTCCCCTTTTTGTCAATTTTATAGTTTGTTCTAGACACCTTCTCTAGAACCGTATATGGACCTTGCCAACCAATTTGTAATTTATTCTGGCTTCCGGGTAGTAGAAGCAGCACCTTCTCTCCGACTGCCAGTTCCCTGTCCTTTGCCTTCCTATTAAAATATGCTGCATGTTTCTTCCTGGCTTGTTTCAAATTATCATTTGCCAGTTTCCATCCAGCTTTCAAACGAGTGGTCAGTTCGTTCACATATTGATACGATGAGGTAACAGTCTCTTCCGCCTTCTCATCTGTCCAGGTCCTTAATAAAGCTTCTAAAGGACCTTTTATTGGCCTCCCAAATAGCAGAGTTGCGGGAGCCATCCCGGTTGAACTATGTGGTACCTCCCGGTACGCAAACAATGCGGCGGGCAGGAATTGATCCCACAGATCCGGTTTTTCGTGTGCCAGCTTTCTCAGGATAGAAATGAGAGTCCCATTGAACCTCTCTACCTGGCCGTTCCCTTGTGGATGGTACGGACTACAATGAAAGTGCCTGGCTTGAAATAGCTTAAAAACTTCTTCCGTTAGTTTCCCCTTGAACTGAGATCCATTATCCGTCAAGATTTGATGTGGGAATCCTAATCGGGTAAATATTGTAAGTAGTGCCTCTGCTACATGTTTTGAATCAATTGATGGCAGGGCTACCGCCTCTCCCCACATAGAACAAGTGTCCACCAGAGTAAGGATGTAACTGTTCCTCCTCTTGGTCCGAGTGAGAGGTCCTACAATATCCACTGCAACCCTCTCAAAAGGTGTTCCCACTATGGGCATTTCCCCTAGAGTTGCAGGAGCAGTCCAGTGCTTTGGAGCTACCCTTTGACATTCTGGGCAGGATTTGACATATCTTTTTATATCCTCCGTTATCCCTGGCCAGAAGTAATGACAAGCTATACGCTGTCCTGTGGCGCTGATCCCCATGTGACCACTGAAGGGAATCGCATGCCCGAGTTCCATCACTTTATCTCTATATGAAGTGGGAAGAACCAGCTGGTTGTGACCATTTGTTCCAGTTCCGGCCTTCCTGTATAAGAGTTTGTTCTTCATGAAATATTCCCCCTTGCTCGGAGGTGTGTGGCATTTGGGCAATTTTTTAAAACAGGGCTTGAGTGTCCTATCCTCAGCCTGCGCCTTCCTCATCTCCTCTGGATGAGCATTTATAGGTTCACCTTCTTCCTCCTTCTTCTGTGACCTGGTCTGCACTGTCGCCATTATCACAGGTTTCTCGGGATTCCCCAAGAAGACGTATCTACACCCCAATATCAGAGGGTAGATTGGTTCATCTATCACTGCTGCTCTGATTTCTCCTTCCACATAGCGAGTTTTCACCATTATCCTTGCGATGGGAAGTGTCATGAGTGGTATGTCCTTAGTCGCCCCCCTGTATTTCCACTGTTTCTGTGGTATACTGACTTGGGTCCACTAGGCTAGACTTCACAACTGAATCATAATCCAAACCTGTATCATAAAGGCACCTTATGGTGACCCCATTACAAATAACATCCTCACAAACTGGGGGGTGATAAGGTTCCTGTTGTCCCTTAGGATTAACCTTTAATCTTTGCGTCCCCGACTTCATTGCAGCAATGTTTGAAGGTTTCCTTCTACAAAATTCGGTGTTATGGTTATCCTTCTTGCACCATTTACACCATCTTTTTCCTTGGTTCAACGGTTTTCTTTCATTGAACTTTTGGTCATTGAACTGTGAGTTTCTGTCGCGATAGTCATTTCTTGGCCGCTCAAAGTTTGTCCTACCTTTATTTCCCTGCTCTCTATTATCAAATTTGTTAAATTGCTGTGGAGCTTTAAAATTGTCTATGTGCTTCTTCTTAGCACCACTTACCTCTGCCTGAGCTGCCTGATACCTCTCAGCAACATTTAAAATTTCCCCCAACTTCTCTGCACCTTGTTCCATGAGAAATTTTCTCATGTCTGGAGCCATGGACTCTCTCAATTGCTCAATCATGATCATTTCTTTAAGATCTTGGGTCTTCCCCAGAGCCGTCCATTTCTCCAAATAGGTTTCTAGTCTAGCAGAGAATTGGTGGTATGTCTCCCCAGACAACAGTTTAGCATTTCTAAATTTCTTACGATAAAATTCACCATTCTTCTCGTACCTTAATAACAAAGCCTGCTTTAACATGTCATAATTGTCTTGGTCTTCCCTGTTCATTTTAGCAAATACTTCATAAGAAGTACCCCTCAATCCCTGTGATAGCTTTAAACTCCACCTCTCTCTCTCTAACCCATATGTAGTAGCTAATAACTCAAAACGTCCTAGGTACCCCTCTATGTCATCGTCTTTCTCAACAAAATGGTCTAAATGAAACCCCATAGCTGAGTTTGAGGCTCCCAGACTAGGCGTAGCATCTGAGGCAAAAGGGCTGGCACCATTTTCAGGAGCCGGGCCTTGTAATTCCAGCTCCCTTAGTCGTAATTCGTGCTCCCTCTGCAACCTTCTATCTTCTGCCTCCCTTTCGGCCTTTTTATCTTCTGCCTCCCTTTGCTGTCGTTTTTCTTCTGCCTCCCTTTGCTGTCGTTTTTCTTCTGCCTCCCTTTGCTGTCGTTTTTCTTCTGCCTCAATCTGCAGCCTCTTAATTTCTCTATCAGCCTCAATTTGTAACCTCTTCTCTTCAGCTACCTTTCTATCTTCCCTTTCAATATATTTATCACATTCAGTCGTTACGTATTGAATTAAAATTTGACCATCCATTCCCATCTCCTTCGCGGTGAGCACAGCAGCTGATCTAAATTTTGCCAGCTCCGCCATACTTTTTAGACAATATAATAATATACAAGCTAAATCTCTAACCAGTAAATACACTAAGTACTTCTTATGACTATAGTCTAACTAATTCTAACTAACCAGTTAACTAATTAATTATTACTGGCTGTGAAGATTCACCAACTTTTATCTACAGGGACACTTTTAATGTTAAAGGGAATTTTACAATTTATTTCCCTACTCTTATTTCTCCCACCAGGAGATCCTAATCTTACTGTTGGGCTAATTATCCCTGGACAAGCCCCCAATATTGTAGTGGTGTTTGATGGTATTGTATGATGGTGTTATTACTAAATGTAAATTGTATGAGGCCAGCTGTGAAGGCTCCTGAGATAAAATGTAGTGGTGAATTGTCAGAAGGCCTTTCTTGCTACCACTACGACCTCACACTTAATTTTTTTTAATGAATGTGGCTACGTAAAGTGTCTAGGGTTATGATATGTAGTGTGGTGTAATGGATTATAAATATACCCACAGATATTAACAAGACTAATAATATTAATAAATGTTAAAATACACTGAACTAACTCACGTGTGTAAAATTTTTTTGATATAAGTATATTACATTTATTTTGTTCTGTGTCAATTTTTTAGGTTGACCAGAACTTAAAAGGATTTAGAGATTATGAAAAGAAATGCATAGAATATTATATCATAAATGCAATAGTGTACATATATATGTACTATACTAGTTAGTTTTATTAAAATGTTCTAGTATTCATCTACTTGGGAGGATAGTACTGTTTGTGCTGTTGGGGTGGCCTCATCACACCTGTCTATATTGACTACACAGTGTCCAGAAAATGGTGGGAATCTTTATGGGGTTCTTAGTAACTAAAGGGCGTTGGTGAAAGTCCAGCAGACCAGAGGCTCACTCATCTGGTAGTTGTCGCTCTGGTGCTGAAATCAGGTGGTCCCACCTCTCCGTGCTGGCGGGCAATAATGGTGGTCTCTGTCACAAATACTGCACAGATACACTCGAGTAAAGTCACCAACTGAATAGACCCTGCTTTGTTGACGACAGAAACTCGCAGCTCTGCAATCAAAGTATGGGCCATGTGTCAAAATCTATTCTCTACCCACGTCTGGACACAACAGTGACACAACAACCACATCATACAGACAGGTCAGATCTCTCTGACCAAACAGCACATTTACCATGGTGGTTTTACATCAGATAGATCCTCCCAGACTATAGATCCTGAAAAATGTTTATTAGTTTTCGGCCCTAAAAGAGGATAGGTAATATGTATCATTATTCTCAACACTTGATCTGTCTTGCATAATCCTTGCTGGAGTTTATGTACATTGTTGGTCCCTAGACCCTGACTAGGGCGGGGGGTCTAGAGCAAATCCCTACTTGTTTGTAAGGCTAGATTTCGATATGGCAGTATCAAATCACTCAAACATGAAAACAATATTCAAAATATATAAGGAAATAATTTCAATCTTACCAGATTATGAATAAATAACACAGAATTGCTAGCAAAACTCAGCTGAGCTGCTGGCTATAGTATGGCGTCCCTAAATTTATTTCACTTGCTTTCATATGGAATCACCACACTTTAAAATCTGTGTCTATCACTGAACAACTATTGAAGAATGGCCCCACTTTCGCGTCTGAGCGCTAATGATATGATTGTCTGTGGCCAATCACTGCCTCGGTTTATTTTAAATTTCAAATTTCCTACCATAAAGTCATTTCAGTCATGCTTCAGTCAAGTATGGATGTTTATCTGTTAGTCTGTCCGTCTCTACTTGTGTTTCTAAAAAAAATGTGCTTGATTTTTGAACCAACCTTTCTCTCCCCTCCAAAATTTTGTCGTTAAAAGTTATATTTAGACACAGCTACCGCTCAAAAACCCTCTCCTCCATACTAAGTAAATTTGAACACCTGCGTCCAAGGTCGTGTTTTTGTGTGCAAATTGCGACACTTTTTTATTCAACACAGTCTGTCGATGATGTGAACTACACTGTCTTTTGTCATTATCTTCAATATTATCTATCCGTTTGTAAAATTAAGACCATCTTAGTTCACTGCTCAGAATAGGCCATCCGGCCAGCTAATTTTTATATTCCTAACATTAATATTAAGAAAAAATTACTTTTTAATTTTTGTAATATTCCTAACATCTGCGTTTTACCGCTCCATTCAAATCAAAAGCTTGGTATCGCAAAAGCGTCCAATAAATGACTGTGGCGTAACATATCTAGGGTCCCTTCTGTGGAGTTGCTTACTTTTTATGTCAACTTGGGAAACGTGACTTTTCTCCGTTTCCCCCCCAATTGCGTCTCCTTAGCCTTTCCAGTCATATTTTTTTTCTTTTTGATCCGCCGTTCCCCTCCTGTCTAGCAAGTCAATTATTATGGAGGATGATGACCCGCGGTCTAGGCGATCATGTACATCAGCAGCCTACGCATTATGTTTTTATCCTTAAATGTTATCTTTGGAGGGATTTTACCGTTGTATCTCTGCTCTGCTAGACTAGAAACCTATTTGGAGAAATGGACGGCTCTGGGGAAGACCCAAGATCTTAAAGAAATGATCATGATTGAGCAATTGAGAGAGTCCATGGCTCCAGACATGAGAAAATTTCTCATGGAACAAGGTGCAGAGAAGTTGGGGGAAATTTTAAATGTTGCTGAGAGGTATCAGGCAGCCCAGGCAGAGGTAAGTGGTGCTAAAAAGAAGCACATAGACAATTTTAAAGCTCCACAGCAATTTAATAAATTTGATAATAGAGAGCAGGGAAAAAAAGGTAGGACAAACTTTGAGCGGCCAAGAAATGACTATCGCGACAGAAACTCACAGTTCAATGACCAAAAGTTCAATGAAAGAAAACCGTTGAACCAAGGAAAAAGATGGTGTAAATGGTGCAAGAAGGATAACCATAACACCGAATTTTGAAGAAGGAAACCTTCAAACATTGCTGCAATGAAGTCGGGGACGCAAAGATTAAAGGTTAATCCTAAGGGACAACAGGAACCTTATCACCCCCCAGTTTGTGAGGATGTTATTTGTAATGGGGTCACCATAAGGTGCCTTTATGATACAGGTTTGGATTATGATTCAGTTGTGAAGTCTAGCCTAGTGGACCCAAGTCAGTATACCACAGAAACAGTGGAAATACAAGGGGCGACTAAGGACATACCACTCATGACACTTCCCATCGCAAGGATAACGGTGAAAACTCGCTATGTGGAAGGAGAAATCAGAGCAGCAGTGATAGATGAACCAATCTACCCTCTGATATTGGGGTGTAGATACGTCTTCTTGGGGAATCCCGAGAAACCTGTGATCATGGCGACAGTGCAGACCAGGTCACAGAAGAAGGAGGAAGAAGGTGAACCTATAACTGCTCATCCAGAGGAGATGAGGAAGGCGCAGGCTGAGGATAGGACACTCAAGCCCTGTTTTAAAAAATTGCCCAAATGCCACACACCTCCGAGCAAGGGGGAATATTTCATGAAGAACAAACTCTTATATAGGAAGACAGGAACTAGATCCACTGGTCACGGACAGTTAGTTCTTCCCAAGATATATAGGGCAAACTTAATAAGGAACTTACATGTTGGAAAAGATGGTGACCATGAGAAAGTCGGTACCATCTGCCAAAAGATTGCTCGAAAATACTATTGGCCCGACGTAAATGTCGATGTTGAAAACTTTGTAGAAGCATGTGGCGTATTTCATGAGGGAACACCCACAAAGGGAAAATATGTGCAGGACCTAGAAACGCCACGGGGCAAAATTAGGCCTGGAGGGAAAACAAATTATACTCAGGTAGACAAAGTGCAATGGGAGCCCCCTTTTCACACCCAGTCTTCACTTAACATGGCCACTATGCGAAGAGTACAAAGAAGAAATTTAACCCAGGATAAGATGACAATCCCTCGGTCAAACTTATATAAACTGGAAGAACAGAGAAGAGAGCGAAGATCTCTCATAAGCAATCTAAAGTGGGGTGACAAACCCAAGAAAAAAATTGGTAGTGGTCGTTTTGTGAGTGATGATTCTAGGAAGAAAAGTCCTCACTATAGGGCTTCTAATGGACGGGACCTGACGGGTTCCATGATAACTACGTATGATAAATTAAAGGTCCAGATGTAGCTTTATTAAGGACCTGGACAGATGAGAAGGCGGAAGAGACTGTTACCTCATCGTATCAATATGTGAACGAACTGACCACTCGTTTGAAAGCTGGATGGAAACTGGCAAATGATAATTTGAAACAAGCCAGGAAGAAACATGCAGCATATTTTAATAGGAAGGCAAAGGACAGGGAACTGGCAGTCGGAGAGAAGGTGCTGCTTCTACTACCCGGAAGCCAGAATAAATTACAAATTGGTTGGCAAGGTCCATATACGGTTCTAGAGAAGGTGTCTAGAACAAACTATAAAATTGACAAAAAGGGGAAGGAAAAAGTTTATCATGTAAACCTGTTAAAGAAGTATCTGGACAGACCACTCCAGGAAAGCACCCCCTTATTGACCCTGGCTATTGCAACCCAGATGCAAAAAGAACCACTCACCTCACATGAATACCCATTACATCCTTGTGAAACAGCAGCACAGGTAAAAGTCAGTAAGCACCTGACTAAAAACCAGAGGGAGAGAGTTCAAAAAGTTCTGGAGGAACATACAGATGTATTAACAGATAAACCAGGCCATACAAATTTGCTACAGTATGACATGAAACTGGTAGACTCAAACCCAATCTGTATGAGAGCCTATTCTATTCCGTTCGCGAAGGAGAAGGCATTGAAGGAAGAAATAGAGTATTTGTTGAAGGAGGGGATTATTTCGCACAGTGAATCATCTTTTAGTTCTAGTGTCGTTTTGTTGAGAAAACCGTCTGGGGAACACAGACTGTGCATAGATTACAGGAAACTGAATGCTGTCACAGAAGGACAAGTGGATCCATTACCAGACACAAAACAGCTATTTGCCAGACTGAACAAGGCAAAATACTTTTCAAAAGTGGATCTTAGTAAAGGCTATTACCAGATCCCAGTGAAGCCTGAAGTGAGACCTTATTTGGCTTTTAGCACTTCGGATGGACATTATGAATTCAATATGCTACCATTCGGACTGAAAAATGCTCCGAGTGTGTTTTCAAGGATGATGCGCAAATTGTTGGATCCCCTGAATAACCCATGTATCACGAATTTCATGGATGATATTCTCGTCGCCACAGAGACATTTGAAGAACACATTGAAGCTCTGGAGATGTTGTTTGATGGACTTCGGGAGGCGAACTTAACTGCTAGGCCAACAAAATGTTGTATTGGATGCAAAGAGTTGGAATTCTTGGGACACACTGTATATCAGGGTAATATGACCCCTGATCCTAAGAACTTGGAAAAACTGCAGAGAGCACCTAGGCCACAAACAAAAAAGGACGTGCGATCATTCGTGTCGTTATGCGGATTTTATCAGAAATACATCAAAAATTTTAACGCTATTTGTGCTCCTCTGACTGATCTGACTCGCAAGGGACTTCCAGATAAAATTATTTGGACTGCACAATGTGAACTAGCGTTCCAAGAGTTAAAGGAAAAACTCACTAGCAAGCCTATTCTCAAACTGCCTGATTTGACACAGGACTTTGTCTTAAGAACCGATGCAAGTAATGTAGGACTAGGAGGGGCTTTGTTGCAAAGATCATCTTCACCTGATGGGGAACTGAAACCAGTCGCTTATGCAAGCCGTAAATTGAATAAGGCGGAACAAGGATACTCCACAAGCGAAAAAGAATGTTTAGCGTTAATCTGGGCAATAAAGAAGTTTCAAATCTATCTGTATGGTAGGACATTTGTGGTGGAGACGGACCATCAGCCTCTCGTGTTCTTGTCTCAGGCTAAGCATGAAAACGCAAGATTGCTGAGGTGGTCTTTATTGCTTCAACCTTATCAGTTCAGTATCCAATATATCCCAGGCAAATTGAATGTCGGTGCAGATTTCCTCAGTCGGCACCCCTGTGATCAAAATTAGAGTAGTGGCAGACGTGAGGAGTAATTTTACCTATGTGTATCGCTGGTGTTGGAACTTGCCATAGGCATGTTTTCAAGTGGGGAGATGTGTAGTGAAATTGACAGAGATACAACGGTAAAATATCTCCAAAGATAACATTTAAGGATAAAAACATAATGCGTAGGCTGCGAATAGTACATGATCGCCTAGACCGCGGGTCATCATCCTCCATATAAATTGACTTGCTAGACAGGAGGGGAACGGCGGATCAAAAAGGAAAAAAATATGACTGGAAAGATTGCGTGAGACTAGAAAGGCTAAGGAGACGCAATTGGGGGGGAAACGGAGAAAAGTCACGTTTCCCAAGTTGACATAAAAAGTAAGCAACTCGACAGAAGGGACCATAGATATGTTACGCCACAGTCATTTGTTGGACGCTTTTGCGCGATACCAAGGCCTTGATTTGAATTCAGCGGCTAAACGCAGATGTTAGGAATATTACAAAATTAAAAAGTACTTTTTTCTTAATATTAATGTTAGGAATATAAAAATTAGCTGGCCGGATGGCCTATTCTGAGCAGTGAACTAATATGTTCTTAATTTTACAGACGGATAGATAATATTGAAGATAATGACAAAAGACAGTGTTGTTCACATCATCGACAGACTGTATTGAATCTAAAAGTGTCGCTAATTGCACAAAAAAAAAAAACACGACTTTGGGACGCAGGTGTTCAAATTTACTTAGTATGGAGGAGAGGGTTTTTGGGTGGTAGCTGTGTCTAAATATAACTTTTAACGAAAAAATTTTGGAGGGGAGAGAAAGGTTGGTTCAAAAATCAAGTACATTTTGTAGAAACACAAGTAGAGACGGACAGACTAACAGATAAACATCCATACTTGACTGAAGCATGACTGAAATGACTTTAGTGTAGGAAATTTGAAATTCAAATAAACCTAGGCAGTGATTGGCCACAGACAAGCATATTGTCGGCGCTTAGACGCGGATTTGGGGTCATTTCTCAATAGTTGTTCAGTGATAGACACAGATTTTAAAGTGTGGTGATTTCCATATGAAAGAAAGTGTAATAAATTTAGGGACGCCATACTATAGCCAGCAGCTCAGCTGAGTTTTGCTAGCAGTTCTGTGTTATTTATTCATAATCTGGTAAGATTGAAATTATTTCCTTATATATTTTGAATATTGTTTCATGTTCGAGTGATTTGATACTGCCATATCGAAATCTAGCCTTACAAACAAGTAGGGATTTGCTCTAGATCCCCCGCCCTAGTCAGGGTCTAGGGACCAACAATGTACATAAACTCCAGCAAGGTTTATGCAAGACAGATCAAGTGTTGAGAATAATGAAACATATTACCTATCCTCTTTTAGGGCAGACAACTAATAAATATTTTTCAGAATCTATAGTCTGGGAGGATCTATCTGATGTAAAACCACCATGGTAAATGTGCTGTTTGGTCAGAGAGATCTGACCTGTCTGTATGATGTGGTTGTTGTGTCAGTGTTGTGTCCAGACGTGGGTAGAGAATAGATTTTGACACATGGCCCATACTTTGATTGCAGAGCTGTGAGTTTCTGTTGTCAACAAAGCAGTGACTATTCAGTTGGTGACTTTACTCGAGTGTATCTGTGCAGTACTTGTGACAGAGACCACCATTATTGCCCGCCAGCACGGAGAGGTGGGACCACCTGATTTCAGCACCAGAGCTACAACGACAAGATGAGTGAGCCTCTGGTCTGCTGGACATTCACCAACGCTGTGTAGTTACTAATACCCCATAAAAATTCCCACCATTTTCTGGACACTGTGTAGTCAATATAGACAGGTGTGATGAGGCCACCCCAACAGCACAAACATTAAATATCCTCCCAAGTAGATGACTACTAGAACATTTTAATAAAACTAACTAGTATAGTACATATATATGTACACTATTGCATTTATGATATAATATTCCATGCATTTCTTTCATAATCTCTAAATCTTTTTAAGTTCTGGTCAACCTAAAAAATTGATCCAGAACAAAATAAATGTAATATAATTTTATTAAAAAATTTACACACGTGAGTTAGTTCAGTGTATTTTAACATTTATTAATATTATTAGTCTTGTTAAATATCTGTGGGTATATCTATAACCTGTTACACCACACTACATATCATTTTTTTTTTTTTTTTTTTTTTTTTTTTTTCGTACGCCCGCTAATACTCGAGGCGAAATCTCAGGTTATTATTTTGTCTAACCTGACATTGATTTTACGTGAGTATCCCTTTATTTCTTGTACAGAGACAGGTGTCCCTCGCCATTCAGGCAAATACTCTCCGATTTCGGAGGTACCCATTGCAGCTGGGTCGGCTCAGGAGCCGCCAGTCCCTGGTCGACGACACTCCTTCAAATGTCCTCGCCAGGTCTCGAGTTAATCCAGTCCAAATCCCGGTCGACGAAAAATCCTCAAATGCCGTCGCCCGGGTTTGATCCTGTATCACCCGGTCGCCAGAGCGGTGTTGTAACCACTACGCTAGCGCGGCTCCCACTACATATCATAACCCTAGACACTTTACGTAGCCACATTCATTAAAAAAAAAAATTAAGTGTGAGGTCGTAGTGGTAGCAAGAAAGGCCTTCTGACAATTCACAACTACATTTTATCTCAGGAGCCTTCAAAGCTGGCCTCATACAATTACATTTAGTAATATCACCATCATACAATACCATCAACACCACTACAATATATATATATATATATATATATATATATATATATATATATATATATATATATATATATATATATATATATATATATATATCCCTCACAAACACACACACCTAAGTGACTACAATAGTCACACAGACGTGAAACTATGACAATGGAAATATAGATAATTGGGAACGAACTGACCGACACACTGGAATAAGTTCAAGTGAATTTTAATTATCATACTAAAATTCCATCACAACACATAAAATTACATCAAACATATACAAATAGTCATAAAGTCAATGAATTGCTACAAGAATGATAGACCCATTGGTATGATCTTTTCCCTCGATGTATAGCCCACAGTCCTGTTAGAAGAAAAGTGATAGCCCCAAAGAGTCACGGATACATATGCTTTAGTCTAAGATTTCACTTTAAAGGTATGAACAGACTTTGATACTCTAATCTATCCTAAGGAAAATATTGTGAGCAACAAAATAACTTGCATAAAGAAATTTAAGACCGCAAATTGGGTGCCAAAATACAACAATAAAGGAATCACTCAGTCCTGCATTCACTCTATTCAGTCAGCAGTGATCACTAGCTTGCCATCGTACTTACAGCTTTGGTAGCAACTTCTAGACAAACAATTTTTAGGACATGCACATACAGAATCTCTAGGGTAGTCTTGGCCAAGGGAACCCCAGCTCCACAAAGATAGGTTGATTTCACCACTTCAGGGAACGTTTCCTTGGTTATACTTATTTTTGGATATTTGTTTCTGTCACATTAAAATTGTCCAGGCACGAACGTTAACAGCGAGCACAGTGTCAATAGCTTAGGTTTCTAGTAACGAGGAATGTCAGGTCGGTGCCTTCTCTCAGTATAGGACTTTATTTGGTCACACCACAACTAGTCAGAACTCCGTCGGAATGTTACTGATAGTAATATTTTACTTGCCACAAGGGCTGAAATGTACTTGAGGTTTTTCTCAGGAAGAATTAAATCTGGCTCGATGGGCCCGTTACTTCATTTAATCTTAAAGTTCATGTAATGGGTACTCTGTCGTTCTGGATGCCAACGCAATGCCAGACAGGTTTTACTTTATACACCCAAGTCTTTAAGAAAAAAATGTTTTTGTTCTTCACATATATTTCTCAGTACTAAAACCGTTGGTAAAGTTGGGCTACCCCAGTTTCACTGAATAAAAAAAACAACATATAAAATACTTATACATACTATTTACTTCGAGTATAACTTCCATTATAAACTGCAAGCGGAGAGCTTGACTTATCGTTTAAAATTCCCGTGAAATAAGTTAAATTCATAAAATCAGTCATCATGAATTAGAAATACATACGTATTTCATCAATACTCAATGATGAATCAGTGCAGTTATAAGTTAGTTTAAAATATTCTCGACTGCTTACTAGCAATTTAATTAAATTTATTTGTAGCTGCGTGAGTTTAAGCTAGAAATTATTATTTATTTTGCTATCCACTGAAACACGTCAGCTAGAGAATATAACAGATTACAATTTAATTACTTCTGCACAGAAATCTAACTAGTAAAATGAAATAAACGGTTATCACTGAATCACTCAACACTACTAGATATATAATATATTTACCTCCAGACAGAACTACAGACGATCGCACAAACTTAGAATTTATTCACTCATATAGTTAGTCTAGAAGCTCGGCAAAATGTCGAGTCAAACTAAGAACTTCGCTATGCAAGCTTATTTCCTTAGCACGAGCAACCTGTCTACTGCAAAATTTAGGAGAACTGCATGAATAGTCTAAGCTACTCGTGTAGATATATAAAAAAGGACAAAGGATCCCACGCTATTACGAAAACCCGAAATAGCGCCGGTCTCTCCCCCCCCTCCTCTCTCTCTTAACACGTCACATTACTTAGACGCTGGCCATAACTGCCAAAACGCGTCTTCACGCCTACTACGACACGTCTCATTTCTGAGCGATGCAGATTGGCGTCTTTCACACCTGTCGTAGATTTTCGATAGGAGAATTAAGACTAGGTTTGGTCCCTTCTGAATAGGTTTGAATAGGTGATAGACTCAGTGAGAGTTAGTGAAAGGTAATAGAATTTCCACACACGTGAGATGATAGATTTTGATATAGTGGCTGTCTCTGAAAGCGAAAAGAATTCTTCTCTCTCTCACCTATCTTCTACAACAGTTGTTACAGCGTCAGACAGACTACACCAATATACATATTACGTATATTTCTATCACTCACAGGCACGCACATACACGTGACGACAGGTAAACACACAGACGTGGGAAAACTATAACAATGATACATATATTATCTAGAACGAGCTGACCAAACACGATTATTAAGTTCAAGAGCGATTTTAATATCAGGAAAAAATCGGCTCACAACATCAAAGAAAGTACATCAAGGAAAATACATATACACATAGTCATAAAAATTCAAGGAAAATGTTGCAAGGATGATAGCCCCGTTATAGTGTTAACTCTAGGTTTAGCCCGGCCCCGTTAAGAGAACAGATGATGGCGCCCGAGTCACAGATACATAGGGTTTGAGTCTAAGAGTTTCCTTCGTTTTATCTCGTAATTATATGCACAGAGTTTGAAAAAAAAAAATCTGATTTAACCTAAGACAAAAACACAAGAACTCTAGCCTTAGCAACAAATTATGCAGATTGAAAAAAATATTAGGACAGCAACAGGGTGTCAAAGATATAATAGTGAAAATATCACTCAAACCAGCGTACACTCATTCATTCCGCCATGGCCTCTCATTCATGTACTCACGACTTTGCTCGCTGCCTCTTGGAACACACTGATTTTAGATCTTCACACAGACTCAAAAAAAAATGCAGTCTTCTGCCAAGAAGTCCCCAGTTCCAAAAGACGTATTTAACTCGGAGTCTCCGGGAACGACTACTTGGGTGTGCAAATTTGTTCAAATGTCTGATTAAGTCACCTAACAATTATTCCAGGCGCGGGAGTTAGCAGAGCACAGTGTCAATAGCGTAGGTTTCTAGAAATGATGAATGTCGGGTCGGTGCCTTCCCTCAGTATAGGATTCACTTTAGTCACACCACAGATTTGTCCACACAAAAAAAAAATATATATATATATATATGTCGGGAAATGTTAGTTAATACTTGAAGAATTTCGCGCCACCAGGCAGAAAGATTACGTAGAGTTTTTCTAGAAGAAATTAAGATCTGGCTCCAAGGTCCAGTATTTATCATTACAGTCTTTGAAAACCCGTTATTGGGATATAGTATTTCTGGCTAACTCGGGTTGCATATGCACTGTTTAGACCAGTGGTACTTAAGAAACCCACGTGGTTCAAAATAAGGACTGTCTATTTCTTCACAAGTATGGAAACTACTACTAGGTGCTGGTAAAGTTAGGGTCACCCCAAAACTTTCACTGTGTGGAGGAAAAATAACACATATAATATAATAAAC